>JAJIZL010040703.1:43984-68068 GCA_023969395.1 Amblyomma maculatum
TGCACTGTTTTGGAGGACCGCACACCACAACACTGCTTCACCCATCACTGCACATCCCACAGAGTGGCCACACCATTGCTATTGTCTGCTGAGAGTCTGAGGCACTCGCGCACACCAAATAAAAAAAAACATTCGTACTAATACAAGTAACACTAACACTCAACATTTGTCACAAGAAATAAACTCTTAGAAACATACTATGAACAGCACGACGACACCTCCAGAAACTTTGTACGAAATGTGCTCTAAGACGATATATCTCCAACGGCGTTGGAAGACAGCACAGAGATTAATATTGTCTCCCGTATCATCCTCGATTCAACAGTTCACTCTGGGACCAAGGTTCTTCACTGAACGTTGACAACGGAGCTTTCGACTCGACGTTATCAAGAACTACAAAGGATGAAGCTTGTAGGGCATTCACTGGCTGGCGTTCTTCGTAGCTTTTTGTGTTAATGGACATGCGTCCTAATGGAGCGTTCCTCAGGTTTCCTTTCGGGACAGTCCTCTGACATACATCGCACGACCTCACAAATCGCTTAATGTCAGCTTGCACCCCTGGCCAGTAAAAGTCATCAAGCACTCTTACGGCAGTTTTTCTGACACCCTGGTGGCCGACAAGTATATGCCCTACAAGCTTCATCCTTTGTAGTTCTTGATAACGTCGAGTCGAAAGCTCCGTTGTCAACGTTCAGTGAAGAACCTTGGTCCCAGAGTGAACTGTTGAATCGAGGATGATACGGGAGACAATATTAATCTCTGTGCTGTCTTCCAACGCCGTTGGAGATATATCGTCACGACAAGTATACTCCTATGTGCCTGCACGAGGACCTGACGGCGCAAAACCTTTGGAACGACCGCTTGTTTAATTGTTTTTCCTGGACAAAGTTGATAGGAACGACCGCTTGTTTAATTGTTTTTCCTGGACAAAGTTGATAGGTCCGGTACAAAATGCCGTCACTTAGATGGAAGGTGTAGGCCGTCTGCCCTTTTCCGTGATAGGTTTTCTTAAGCTTGCGACGACACACGTCTAAGCTGGCGTCCTCTTCTTGCTTCTTGCGAAAAACAGACCTGGATAAGTGGAGTACGGTTTGAGGGACCTCCAAACCAGTCCCTGAAACTTTCGCCGCCAGAACCTGGAAAGAAGCACTGGACCCACCATCACTGGCAGGTATGCTTCTCTGGCCCGTCAAGACTGTTGGAGCGTCGGCGAATGGGGCGCTTGCACCCGGAACGTTGCCGATAATTACGTCATATAATGGCATCGACAGGCACCTATCAATAGCTTTGCCTGTGAAGCATGGCGACTTGATAATAACCTCCGCCTCAGGCGCTTTGATGTAAGAACCATCCGCTAAACGTACAGATGCTCGTTCACCGGTATATGCAGCCTCGGGCACCAAAGCCTGACGCACCACGATGCTATTAGAACCAGTGTCGCGCAGCACCGACGCTGCTTGTCCGAACACTTCGCCATGCTCCACTGGCATCTTGTTAATAATCTGAGATGGACTAAGAGCCGAATCGTCCCTTCGAACATCTAGGCATGTTCTTCCCAGCAGACGACCAGGGCGGGAATCTCGAGGGGACGTGCAGCAAGCAGACGTCTCCCGGTCATTTGACTTTCCGTAGCGACACCACTGGGTTTTATGCCCAGATTTGCGACATAATGTGCAATATGGGGCTGCGTCCTGCGGTTTCGCAGAATTCTGCTCAGTTTATCTTTAAAACCCCGAGGTTATTCTGTCGCTGAGCCTCAAGAAAGAGATCGGCGGCCTCAGCAATCTCGTCCACCTTTTTGCAATCACGTTCTCGCAAGAAGAGAACTAAACGATCATGACAGCTGTTTAAAAACTGGTCAGCCACTATCATGTCCCGAACCACTTCAAACGTGCGACCTTGTCCTCGCATCTCAAACCCAGCGGTCAAAAAAACTTAACAGCCTTGTGGTGTACTGGGAAGCTGTCTCACAATCTTGCGGCTTGCTTCCACGAAACTTCTCTCTGTAGCCCTCAGCCGTGAACCGAAACCTCCGAAGTAAGGCAAGTTTCGCTACATCGTAATTGACTGAGTCTTCAGGAGAGAGTCGTCCAAAGACTCTGAGAGCTTCTCCGCCGAGGCCCAGACTCAAAGCCGTGGCCCACTTCTCTTTCGGCCAGCCTTGGCCAATGGCGACATGTTCAAAACGCTTCAAATACGCGTTAAAATCGTCCCTTTCCTCATTAAACAGTGGAATCAATCCATGAGGACTGATGGGGAAAGATGGAGCTGGTACGGTACCATGCTCAGCGCTTCCAGCACTAGGGGCGTTTTCTCCCAATTCCGCAAGTCGTATTAGTAGCTGCAAATTCTTGTTTTCTTGCTCCAAGCGCTGCTTCACTGTTTCATGTTCTGCAGCTTTCGCTTCGCGTTCTGCAGCTCTCTCTTCGCGTTCGGCAGCTTTGTCTTCCCTTGCCCTTTGTAATTCTTTTTCAACCCACTCGCGCAACTCGATTCCCTGCAAACCTATGCGTTCCCCTACCGCGAGCAACTCTGGTGCACTCATTTTTCTCCACTCTCTAGCCGCGGGAAAATACTGCTTGGCCGGTCTGGTCCTGCCGTGGACGCCAAAATTGTGAGGTTCATTTCTTTAGATCTTCTGGCAACCTTATTCTGTGGCTTATTCCAAGACAGTAATCTAAATAGACGACCAGACTGACCAAGCTAACAACGAATACTTTTATATACAGACATGGATGGGACGAGCGTAGAACGAGCAAGTGAGACGATGACAAAACACAAATTGTCAAAAAGTCACCAAGATGTTGGATGGAGAAGCCGGTGCAGATGCTCCGGGTAGTCAGAGTTCTGAAGGGTCGGTGCAGTAGGGCCTCAGTAAGCCCAGCGGAAGGCTAGGCCACCGGACGGGGCCCAGTAGGGTCAAGAGGCCTCGGGTTGTCTTTCCGCGGCCGATGCTTCAGACTTCCCCGACGTGCCAGGGGCCCAGCACGACGCCGAACGTCCGTGTCAGTGATGAGCCGCAGTTACAGCAGCGGCGATGAGCTGCAGCTGCAGCACTCCCAGGTCTGATCACCCGGGACAGGAGGCGGGCCAGGACAGGATGCAGTAGGCGGCCCCAGGTCCTAGCACGCTTTCGGTTTCGGACGACATAGTCATTCCTGCAATGTCAGCAGAGTTTATACAAGTTGTTTGTTCAAGCTGTACCAGTGATGCCTTCGACGCTGTAGTTTAACCACTGACTCTCAACTGTGGGAAAAAAATGTTCTGGTTCCCCGTCGCATAATTTCAGTCAGGAAATGCCATTCTTTGTGGACGACTAACTGCTCTAATAAACCTGTTGTATTACCACGTGGCCTAAAGCTTGCCATTTTGACGAAGACGCTGTATAATCAGTGGCAGTGCTCAGCAAAGACAATTCCCAGCCTACCGTATGCTCAGAAGTAGATAAGACAAAATTTCTTGCCATGATTAACAAATCCCTGCCAACAAGTGACCGTTACAGTTTAGTGGAAGTTCTGTCGAAACATGCTGCGGCTTTTGATTTCTCTCGAGACTAGCCACCACGGATTCCTTATTTCTGTACTCAGCACAGAATCAATACTGGGACTGCTGATCCAATCCATCAGAAGCCTTATCGTGTATCCCAATCCGAGCGTCAGACGATCTACGAAGAAGTTCGTGATATGCGGCATAAGGGCATTATTCAAGAATCATCTAGTCCGTGGGCTTCCCCTGTGATATTAGTCTAAAAGAAAGATGGCACATGTCGATTTTGTGCCGATTATCGAAGGCTGAATGCTGTTACTAAGAAGTATGTGTATCCTCTGCCAGGTATTGATGACGCCATTGATTGTTTACATTCTGCCTCCTATTTTTCCTCGGTTGATCTGCAATCATGCTATTGGCAGATTCCCATGCACCCGGAAGACAAAGAAAAGACGGCATTCATTACCCCAGACGGACTATATGAATTTAATTCCTCCCGGATCTTAGACCATTCATCCTGGTCAAGAATCCGAACCTGGGATCATGACCCGCCATGGATAGTGGCTCTAGCAATAGAGCTAGCCTTGCAGGCTAGCACGTGGTAGAGTGAGCGAAAATTTGTCAATAAATTGAAATGTAAAATGATATAGTTCAACGTTTAGGGATATTTCAAGGCAAGGTAGACTCATGGAGGAGGAGGACAGAACATTTATTGACGCAAATGTATTCGGGGTCCCCTGGCCCCCTGAGTTCCTACCACGGCCCCACCGCACTCAAAAGTTATGTTCAATCTGTCTATGACGTCGGCACCCTGGCGAACAGCGTCTTTTTGCTTAGCTGGGTACTAGGAGCCTACTGGAGTCTCCGAGTCTTCCCAAGTCCAGAGTGGCACTGATCCGCCGGGGGGAGGAGACGCCGGGAAGGTTAGTAGGATATGGGTCAGTGTCACATTAGGGGTTTGCAGAGGTGGCAGGTAGGCGGGATTAATTGATGATGAGATAACAAGAAGAGAGTGGGGCGGGTCCTTGTTAGTAATCGTCAACAGAGATGCGGTTCCCTGGTGGTAAGGAAGGAGAGTAGTGGTGGGTATTGTTGCCGTTCGGCCCGGAAGTGTGCGGTGAGCTCAGTGGAGGTATGCTTGCGCTCCTTCGAGAAATCCCCCCTAGTTCCACCTGTGCCCGGTTTCTTGACCCTCGGGCTAAGGATTCGGCAGCCTCGTTGCTGGGATTTCCCTAGTGCGCAGGTATCCAGATGAGCTCAACACGTCGGGGGTAGTGGGGGGTTGGTGTGGCTTGCAGACATTTGGCAGAAAGGTGTACCCTGCCTCTAGATTAATTTAAGATTGCGATTTTGGAGTTGCTGATGATGTAGTTGGCACTAGTGTCTGTCGGGGCCATGGCGATGGCGGTGTCTTCAGCCTCAGCTTTGGCGCCTGGCGGCAGTTAGAAACTAAAGGAGGCCGGTAATTGGTTGGTATACTACGCCCGTAGCTCCCCTGAAGTCTACAGCATCATCCACCCAGGCCGAATCCGAGGCGTCCCCGTACCACTTGTGCAGTGCTTTCGCCCGTGCAATCCTGCGACCTTGATCCCGGAAAGGATGCATGTTTCGAGGTAGCGGTTTAATGTAGAGAGATTCCCTTATGTGGGAAGGAAGCATGCTTAGGTTTGGGTCCTTCGCATGGATCCGGACATTACGTTTGTGCAATATTTATCTACCTGTGGGTGTGGCAGCAAGGCGTATGTATTGGGCTTGAAGGTGTGCTTGAATTAATTCGCCTATTGTATTATGCAGGCCTAGGGCAAGCAGTTTCTCGTTTCTTATTTTCCCTGGTAGATTCAGAGCCGTTCTTGTCGCTTGCCGAATCATGGCGTCTAGCAGCTGAGTTTTACCTGTGGTAAGTCTAAGATAAGGGGTCGCGTAAAGAATACGACAAACTGTGCAGGCGTGGATTATGCGGAGAGTAAGAGCTTCTTGGAGCCCTAGCGCCTTCCCCATGACTCGTCTTATAAGTTGAGCGGTTGCGGCGAAGGTTTGCTTCAGCCTTTTTAGTGTATCTTTGTTCTTCCCGTCATTCTGCAGATACATACCAAGTATACGTAGCGTGTTCACACGAGGGACGCGTCTACCTTGCATGTGTACCTCAATGTTCATGGGATAGATGCCACCTTTCGGCGGGAGGATTAGGAGCTGCGACTTCTCTGGAGAACATTCGAGACCGATGGCATGTGTGATAGTAGGTATGGTGTACGCTGCGATTTGTAGAGTATTTTCGATTTGTCCATCGGAGAATGGACAAGCTATCGCCCACCTTCAGTACAACCTATATGCTGATGACATCGAAGAGAATTATGTGTTCAGTATATAGGCTGTACTGAAGGTGGGCGATAGCTTGTAATGTATGGGCAAGGGAAATAAGCGTTATACTATATAGGAAGGGAGATAGCACAGAGCATTGTGGTGTTCCTATGCTGGCCAGTGTGTTGGGGTGTGTGTGGAGGTTGTTGACGTGCAGCGTGGCTGTTCAGTTCTGTAAAAATTCCTTTACATATCCGTGTACTTTAGCACCTACGTTGACTTCCGTCAGTGCTTGTAGAATGGCCGTGTGTTTGACGTTATCGAAAGCTTTTTGGAGGTAAATGGCTAGAATTGTCTTCGTTTGAGCTGCCGCGCTCGGTTTGATTACGTCCGTAGTTATCTGTAGTAAGGCATCCTGAGCGGACAGCCGAGGTCGAAAGCCTAGCATAGTATGTGGGTACTGTGAGGTTTCCTCCATGTATGCTGTAAGACGTGCTAACGCGATGTGCTCAAAGAGTTTTCTGATGCTTGAGGTGAGCGATATGGGGCGCATGTTCGTAGGGGTGATTGGCTTTCTCGGTTTCGGTATAAGCATTATCTTCCCATGCGTCCATGCCGGGAGTGTCCCGGCTTCCGAGTGATGGTTGAATAGGTCTGTGAGTGTATAAAGGGATCTGTCGTCGAGATTGCGGAGTATGGCGTTGGTGACTCGGTCTTCCCCTGGTGTGGTATTTCAAAGTTTCTGGAGAGTTGTTTGTAGTTAGGCAAACGTGATCTTCGCGTCTATCTGAGCATTAGTTGTGCTAACATAGGGTGGTAGCTGGTGCGGCTGTGCCGAGGTGGGGTTTATATGTTTTTGTTGCACCAACAGGGACTGCGTGTCATCTTTGTGCTAGTGAGCCAGGTGTGCGATAGTGTTACGTTTGGTTAACTTGCTCTGGGTGGAATCTGGAAAGTGTTTTAGCACTTTCCATGAGCGGGCGATTACTATTCCGAGGCGTTAAAGAGTCGCTTTTTGCAGAACTTGTCGGGAACCCGCCGAAAACTGTGGACGAATTTGAAAGGGAAGCATCGGACACCCGGATGCGCCACTACGAGCGACCACTTCAGTCGGATTACTCAAGCCACTACCCCAGTGCATCTGCAAGCGGAGAGAACCTTCGGGGCTTCATCCGGGAGATCATGCGAGAGGAGCACCGCCGATTGCTGACATCATCGCAACAACCCCAGGTGGCGACGCTCGCGGACGTCGCCCGTGAAGAAGTCCAGCAGGTGCTTGGCGTTCCTAAAGCGATGGCTGCGACAGTTGAAGCACAAGAAGCAACAGTGATGAACTACGTTGCTGCATTACATCGGCCTGCGCCCCGACGTGATGACTTTCCAAGCCCTCGCCGCTACAGTCCTGTTCCTGAAAGCCGCTCCTTGGCCCCCGCCCGCCAAGCCTACCAACGACCCCCCCCCCCCCCCCCGAAGCCCCAGGAAGTGCGACGCCTAGAGGACAGAAAACAGCCGGCCATTATGCTTCCACTACTGTGAGGCCAGCCACGTTCTGCGCCACTGCCCGTACCGACGAATCGGTCTCCGCGGATTTGCAGTCGACGCTTCACGACCACGCCCAGGTGAACGACCGCAAGAAATCGACAACTATCTGCGTAGCGGTGAGATTGCGCCACCAAGCCGTCGGTTCAGGTCTCCATCGCCGCACAGGACACGCTTTGCGTCGCCAGGCCGTAACTACGATGAAAGTGTGCGCTGAAGGTCCCCAGCCCGCGCAGGGGAAACTAAATTGAGCACCCTCTGGAGGTAAGGTTACTCAACGGCGAAAAGACGAACATCCTCCGCCGCCGACAACCCCTAACGACGACGCAGCCATTTCACCGCCGCTCCACACGATGACATCGACGACAACACGACCAGAGTGCAAGCCGACACCGCCGCCCAGCGACGTAACAACGGTATGCCCCGGCTATGACCTGAAGGAACGACGGAGCCGTGATCGAACACTAAGGCCCACGTGCAATGCGAGGACGCAAACAAGTGACCATGAAGTTGATGTCGACGGTCGCAGAGTCACTGCCCTAGAGACCGGAGCTGGCTATTCAGTCATCAGTGGACCGCTAGCCTCCCAACTCAGGAAAGTTACGACCGCTTGGGACGGCCCGCTGATTCGCACCGCAGGTGGCAACTTGATTACTCCATCGGGACGATGTACTGCAAGAATAACTATAAATGGGCGTACTTTCCCCACCAGCTCTGTGGTCTTAACGCAGTGCTCCCGCGACGTGATTTTAGGCATGGACTTCCTAAATGAACATAGGGCTATCATCGACCTGCGATCCAAGCTCATGAAGCTCTCTGCAGAGAACGCCATCTGCTACGACGACTTCGGCGCAACACATCGCTAAAAACGTCCTTGATGAAGAGTTGACCACCCCGATCAAGCATCGCAGTTTGCGTAGGTAGCGCAAACATCGAACCCGCTGAAGGCATCGTCGAAGGAAATATGCAATTGCTCTTGGAACGAGGTGTCGGCATCGCAAGAGGCATCGCGAAATTCCGGAGAGGTCAAGCCCAGGTGCTGGTAACAAACTTCACCGAAGAATACCGGCATCTCAACTAGGGCACGACGATCGCTTTTCTCGACGAATTAGCGGACCTCAAAGACGTATTCGCCCTCCACGACCAACCCCTGAAAGACGCACCGGACCAATTCCGTCAACCCACATTTGAAATCAACCTGGCATTGACCCCAGCAGGAAAGACCAGATTCTGTCTTCTTCGAAGCTATAGGGAGTGTTTCTCGTCATCTTCGAAGGCACGACAAACACCATTGGCCAAGCACCGCATTATAACGGACGAACACGCCCGACCTCTGCCCCAAAGCCCCTATCGTGTATCGCCGCGAGAACGCCAGGCCATACGCGATCAAGTTGAGAAAATTCTACGTGATGGCGCAATCAAACCGTCGAAGAGCCCCTAGGCGGCACCAGTCATTTTGGGGAAGACGACGGCACACTTCGCTTCTGCGTTGATTACCGCCGCTTGAATAGCATAACTAAGAAGAATGTCTACCCGCTTCCCCACATCGACGACACTCTCGACCGGCTCTGCAATGCAAGGTACTTCTCATCGATGTACCTGAAAAGCGGATATTGGCAAATTCAGGTTGACGAAAGCGATCGCGAGAAGACCATATTCATCACGCCGGACGGTCTTTTTGAATTCAAGGTGATGCCATTTGGCCTCTGCTCTGCAGCAGCCACATTTCAACGAGTAATGGACACAGTCCTGGCAGGCTTGAAGTAGCAAATTTGTTTGGTATATTTGGACGACGTTGTTGTCTTCTCGTCAAACTTTGAAGACCACCTAAAAGGACTGCAGACAGTGCTAGAAGCCATCAAGCCATCGTGATAACGCTAAAAGCAGAGAAGCTCCACTTCGCCTTCGAAGAACTGCGGTTCCTAGGTCACATCGTTTTCAGACCCGGAAAAAAAACAGCTGCAATCGCACAATTCCCACCGCCTGCCGACAAGAAAGCTGTGCGCCGATTCCTTGGGCTGTGCGAGTTATTATCGACGATCTGTCAGACACTTTCCATGCATCGCTGAACCGTTGACACAGCTTACAAAGGCTGACGTACCTTTTAAATGGAAAGCGCCTCAAGGAGAAGCCTTCGATGAACTTAAGCGCCGCCGGCAGTACCCTCCTGTACTTGGCCACTCTGATGAAAACGCCGAGACTGAAATTCATACCGACGCGAGCAGTGTGGGCCTAGGAGCCGTTCTTCTCCAGAAGAGTGCCGGACAGGAGAAAGTAATCGCGTACACTAGCAGGTCCCTCGCAACCGCCGAGGTCAATTACTCGGCGACCAAGAAGGAGTGCCTTGCGATCATCTGGGCTACGGCAGAGTTGACGCAAGCCATCCTGGAATACAGTCATACAAGCCATCGACGAACAACTGCGTACCATCCCCAGACCAATGGCCTTACGGAGCGCCTGAACAAAACGATCGCGGACATGATCGCCATGTACGTCGACGCTGAACACAAGACCTGGGACGCCATCTTACCATACGTGATCTTCACGTATAACACGGCAGTCCAGGAGACGACCAGAGCGACCCCGTTCAAGCTTGTGTACGGCAGGGATCCTACGACGACGCTCGACGCAATGCTGCCGCACGTACGAGGACAACCTTGACATCGCCGCCTACCTGCAGCGTGCAGAGGAAGCCCGACGACTCGCACGGCTGCGTATTAAAGACCAGCAGCGCACCGACAGCCGACGATACAGCTTACGACGACGCCAGGCAGAGTACAATCCAGGAGACCAAGTGTGGGTTTGGATACCAATTCGCCGTCGCGGACTAAGGGAAAAGTTGCGCCAATACTTTGGGCCGTACAAAATATTCGCCGCGTCAGACCACTGGACTATAAGTCATCCCCGACGGAACGTCAGCATGACAACGGCGACGCGCACGCTCAGAAATTGTACATGTACGAGTGGAGCCATATTACGCGCGTTAAAGAATATGTGGTGTTTAAACTTTGCATTGTTTATTTTTCAGTTGCTTTGTTTTGGAACATCGAGGCGATGTTTTTTTCAGGGGGGAGTAATTCCGCGAAACAATCAAAACTGTATTTGACGTTTTGTAACAGCCGCTGGCATACGGCCTTATCACGCTGATTTTGGATCGCGTATCAGTTCTGTATTCATTCTTGTTAATGCCTCTGTGGCGAGTCGCACCTTTATCAGTTCCGTTGTAGCGCAAGATGCACCGAGATCTGTCTCGAAGAGTCCGGCCACTCGTGTGTCGTTCTACAATGTTCCAGCTTGTGCTGGTAGTAGTTTGCGACATTATCTATATTGTTCTGAGCAGCCTTTAAATTGAGCGTTGACGAGTGCGACGGGCATTCTTTGTTCGACGATCGACAAGCACGTTTGTTGTTATCGCTGCCGCCGCGTTGCTTAGTTATTTTGTGGGCGCAAGTCAGCCCAATAAAGAGTTAATTTCAGTACCATCATGATTTTGTCTTCTTTTCGTGTGAACGGCCTAGTCACCACTACGTGACAATACCATACGTGTAATTTCGCATGGTGCCTCTCTTGAAGCTGCGTCAGTTTTCTGTGGAAAAATGGATATTCTAATATCTTACTGCAGGTGTCCAGTATTCAGTTGCGTAAAAATGTTAACAATCACTCACATGCCTCTGTACAAACTCAGCCATGCCAAACACCACACAGCTTCTGATATCTACAAAACCGAATACTGGTTTAACACTTTAAAAGCCAACTCAGAGTATTATTTGACTATTCCAATTGTGCCAGTATTGTCAGGGACGAGTTGCACTTGTCCAACCCGCTGCTACATTGCCTGCACTGCCAAACACAAGTTAAGGTTGGCAAATCCAGTGGTGGCATTTTCAACTCTACAGGCCCATAGAGTGAAAAAAAAAACTAAAATGCATTTAAAACTTTAGCACACATTCTTGGCATGACAAAAGTTATAGCAAGTTTAACTAATGAAGGAAATTTTCAAAATTAGATTGGCATGAGAAACATTACAACTAAATAATCTAGCGATGCTAGTATATTTTCGGGAGTTAATGTGGCAGTTACAGGTATAATGTGCAGTCACCTTCCGATAATTAGCATAAAGTAAATGGTGTGTATCTTGAGAACCATCATTAACAATGTCATGCAGGTACGCCATCACATGCTTGAGTTCAATAAACATACCTAATATGTAGGCATGTTTTATTCGAATAGTATGTATACAAGATTAAAAGCACCATGACAATGCCAGAAGCACCTTAGGCATATGCACACGGCCCATTTTGAACATGTTGTGAAGCGAGTTCCTTAACCCTCGTATTTTTTTCAAGTCGGCTAGCAAACAGATGAATATGCATTTGTAACAGCCTGCAAGTATGTAAATGCGACTTTCTCAATTGCTGAGGAAAATTCGGATGCTAGTCTTTCTATTGACTGCAGTTTTTACCTTGATACACCTATGCCGTCCCTATAGACAAAACATTGACCTTCATAATTATACTGCGCTAATTTTAGATTTGACCCCATCCCCCTTTTTCATAGCAGTGTAATGACCGGGTGTACACTGATCCATTCTTGGTGTTGATGTTTTGGCCCGTTACTACCAAAATTAGCCACCTCACAGATTTCTGAATGGTCCTTCCAGGCTTTGAATTCTGCACAAAGAAAGATTTTTCAAGTTGTTACAAGTGAGTCTGAAAACAAGTGAGCATGGAACAGAACCCTTGTAGGCTGGAAACTCCCCCCAAAACAAGCACAGGTGTTCCAACAGCAGCAGATTGTACAAGTAAACTGCGTGCGTTGACATCAATTTTTGGAAGCAGATTTCAGAGGCTAGGCTACCCAATCATTCAGTCAGCCATAACTGCTGCTGGATGAATGTCAACATACATGAAAATAGCTTAGATAGCGTTTTGCTCAGTGTGCCTTTATAGAGGCTCTGACTAGGTGCAGACATGGCAAATAGGCCTGTCCTCTGCACGCATCGGCCCTTTATGATGGCCGTCACTGGAGAAGCCAAAAGCGTTTTAAGTGGTTCATCATATTGATTTACAGGGATCCCTGGGCTTGCCTCAATCCCCGGTAATGAGTGTGTTAATCAGCTGGCTCGAGGACTCTCTTCCCGGGCTCCGGATGATCATGCACCCAACCCCACGCAAGAGGCTACATCGGCCTTTTCCACATAAATCAAATCACCACTTTCCACAATTACAGCCACATGATGCTGCCAACACCACACAGCACCTTGTCGCCCTTATCCAGTGCCAGATGGCGACAATTTCATGCTGGTTGCTTCACTTCTCCCTACCGTCTCTCATGCAGTCACCCCGGCTTGCCTCCTCACTGTGATATCTGTGGCGTGTCCAAATTCACACTTTCCCACTACCTGTGCGAATGAACGTCCTTTCCCCAAGGCAGTATCCCCATCCCTCTTACTCTTTTTTGGGAGGCTGCTTTCCGGACCGCTTAGGCCTCTAGCCAAAAATGGCTGGTGGATCGGGCTCTATGTGCAGCACAAGCCCGTGGATCCCTGCACTAGTGGGACTACCCCGGAAGATTGTTTTTATCTAATAAAGGTGATTTTATCCATTCATTCCTCCACTAAATGGGAGGAGCGCAGGTAACTTCCAGTGGAGCCTACAAATGCTCTTTACACCCACGTATTCTCATTCAATCATTTACTATCAGCCAAAAAGAAACTCAGTGCTTTGTATGATAGCATTATGTGCGCACTACATTAATCTTCAGAGTTTATTTCTTTGCAGCAAGGTGAAAACCATGAGAAAGGGGCAGGTCGTTGAACTTAATCCCCTGTAATCGGCAAAATTCCAAGGCAAATAGGAGACAGATACAGCCGCCAAAGTACAGAAATCTGGAACAATGTAGAAGCAGTCCTGTGTGGTGGCAATCATTCGAGTTAAGTTTCTGTGCAAGATTGTGCAACAAAACGAATGATAAAGCTGTGTCCTGGTGGCGTGAAGCGCGAACAAGCAAGAAGGACATAGCTTTGCGGTATGACTGCCCCGCAGTGAAGCATCGGTAGAATACGCTACATTGAAGAGAAAGGTAGGCAAAAATAAACATCAAGCAAAATATAAACGCACTATCCGTCAGTTATAATAGGGATATAGGCACACAACATACATAATTCAGTTTTTCGTCTGCATGCCCCTGTCGACTCATTCTCAAGGTAATCGAACTCGGAGGCATTTCGCTACGCGACACTGTCAAGAAGCGGCGAACCAATTTGCCTCCTTCTGCAGGGAGGATAGTGGTAGGAGGAAAGAGTTACCAAAGCCACGTAGGCGAGGAAAGGGGAGCGGAGAGAGCAAGTACAGTTCGAAGCTCTGCGCCGAATGCGGGCTAGGATTACTCCGAATGCATGGACGCGCGTCACAGTGTGCGCTCTTGTCTTATCTTACACCATGGGTGCACGCAGGCAAAAATATGCCTACAGGGTGCCAGACCACCTAGCAATGATGCTGCGGAAATCAATTCACGCTTGTGAATATTTCTAACTGTGCATGTACGTCGTGTGCTCATAAATTGTTCCATTTTGTTCTGGAGCCTTTCGAAGTTTTTCAACCTGTTTTTTGGCAAGAAATTACCAGGCGCTGCACTTATCGACTTCGTTTTCCGATCCTAGCTGGCAGCAACAGCGTAGCTGTGGCAGGCTACGTGTGCTGACTTTAAATGAAAGCGATAAACTCGTCACGTAGACTTTCAGGCAGAGTGACTGCTAGTGCAGACAAGGAGGACAATGCCATGAACTATGTGAATTCGGTTTTTTTTTACATTACGGACATTATGATGTTCTCCTCGCTTTCTCCAATGATACTTAGTCTGAAGAAGCCTTTGGGCCTTAGCTTTGGCATTGCGAATCAGGTAGTCGGTTGCTATTATCCCATTGTTTTTTGATGTCGATGACGGGAAATGGCCAAGTAAGTCCATGCCGATCAGTTCGAATGGCCTCGTAAGTTAATGGTTTGGTTGTATAAGTCCTGCAGGTCTTGTTAGCAGTGTTCGGTGGCATTGGCAGTCGCAGAAATTCCTGACATAGTGCATGACATTAGCAGATAGACGAATCGGCGGGGTCAATATGGGCCATCATGAAATTCCTGTAAGATTTCATTGAGAAGGCAAACAGGGACATGTAGGTAGGCAGTCTTGTTGGGTGCGAATGCCATTAAAAACACAAATGAGGCTAATCCACATTTGAAGCCTCTGGGGGCAAGGACGACGTGCTTTCAAGGTAGTTAATGAGGGGCTGTAGCACGAAATCTGAGCACTGATGTTTCGCATAGTCACTGTTGCTTACGGGCCCAAAATTGGCATAATTTTATCCTCGTCCGGCACTTTTGGACGGGGGCTCGTGATAAGCAGTACCAGGTGTGACATGGCCAAAAATGGGTTTTTACAGCAGCTCTTGGAGCAGAAATGTGCACGTTTTAAAGCAGAAATATCGGGTTTTTTGAAAAAACTTCAGCGCATGTGGTCAATATACATCTTCAATACATCGTAGGGGCCTTTGCTACTCTTCTTGGCAGCAAAAATGGTGCCTGCTTACAAACAGGCCTGCTGCACGGACTGTAAACAGCGTGTGGCAAGCACGCAGTCTAAAAACTGGTTCCCACTCGCGAGTCGCGAAGGGTGTGTGACCGGATTGCCGCATTGCTCAACCAATGTTCACACTTGCAAAGGCAAACCCTGGGTCGCTTTCCCGTATTGCTCTCATTCAGAACGAGACTTGCTGATCATGACTGCTCACCACAAGACGGAAATAAACCTAAATTCTATTCACGCCAACTCCGTCGCCGATTGGTTACCGATTTGGGACCAGCAGTCACAAGGCTTGAAAATCGAGTGATGCTTCAATGACTTGGGACTGCTGCTTTTTGATCAGTGCGACCACGCCCGATTTCCACGGGTTAGCGTGAAGCTAAGAAACCCGAAACTATGCCACTGAGGTGTACATCGGGAATGGGGGATTCTTACCGTCGACATGCCCACAATAGCACGCATGAAGTGCACGTGCACCACTATTTCATTAAATTCAGATTCGGGAGGATTATGTGGGTGAATGTTGGATGTGCAAGTCGTACCTGGGTGTCGTACCACAACCGAAGTAAACTCTGTGAGACCGCCTATGTGCAAAGGAATGAGCGTCTGATGCGCTAGCCGTACATGGGCCAGTACCACCATGGCTCCTATTCTGAACTAAGGTTAAATTAATAAGACCTTATAAAACATCCATGGGATTAAAGCGATCGCCGCGAAATGACCACATGTGAGATGGCAGACCAAAGATGTGAAAAGCTTGCGCTAGGTCAGCCCCGTATACACGGTGCAATGCTATCGCAATGAACGTTCCACTACGTTCCCAAGACTGGTTCCGCAAGTGCAGCATCTCGATGCCGCCAGAGCATTGCTGTCGTGCATAGCTATCAACACTGCCACACATCTATTTCACAAAAGAAGTGTAACTGATGTGACCGTGGTGAAATGCTGCAGCCAGTGAATAGAGTTTCAAATCTCAATGGCTGGCCACCCAGAGCGATGACAAAACGTCCCATAATTTCCAAATATTCATATCAGTCAGACACCTAAACTAACTGTGGTTAAATTAGAACAACGACATTTATCGCAAGCCGTTTCAAACGTTTGGACACCCCTAAGCCATGCGTGGCAAAAGAAAACAAGCATTGTCATTTCCTGGCCTTTTTGGAGCAATGTTGGCTAATTTAATACTTTTGGAGCAGCATTTATCAGTATGGCGCAATTGGCTCAGCTGTCTCAACGCTACAGTCAACCTAGGTGCTTGTGTCCAGAATTGTAGACGACGGTGCTTTAAACTCCTCAAGGCCCAGGCTCCATTCATCACGTGAGGCAGCTGAGGGGTCCTTCAAACTAGTGAGCCAGCGCAATTCATGGTGATCGGTCAAAACTTTAAATGGTCATCTATACAAGCAGAGACGGAATTTCAATATAGCCCAGATAATATCAAGGTATTATTTTTCTGCCATACAAGAGGTTAACCTCGGCATTTGATAGGGAATGGTTAACATCGATGATCACTTTCTCCAGCCCCTTGATTTTCTGCACAAGGATAGCGCCAGGCCTATGCTGCTCGCGTCAGTATGAATTTCAGTCTTGTCATTTTTGTCAAAGTATCCAATGACTAGAGGGGACTTCGTAATCGATGCTGCTGTTCCTTCAAGGATTGTACTTGTGGTGCTTCCCAATTAAACGGTGCTTCTGCCTTTGTCAATCTGGGTCAACGATTTTGCATGGGCAACATGAGCAACAAATCTGCACATAGCTTTCTGGTCACAAGGCTGCAGGTACTGCGTAATGAAAGCTGTCTTTTCCGGGTCAGGGCATATGCTATCTTTGTGCATTATGTGCCCATTGAACAGCTCTTGGTACACGAAGTGGCACTCCTTAGGCTTCAGAGCCGGTCCTGCTAACTTGATTGCGCCCAACACTTCCTCAGTCTCTTGAAGTATTCTTCCAAAGCTTCTTGCAAATGCTACATCGTCTTAGACAAACAGACACTTGAGGCCTGGTAGCACTAAGTCCAGGACTCAAAATGTTGCTGGTGCAGTATAAAGACCAAATCACATGTCATCAAACTAGGATAGCCTGTCCAGCATGATGAAAGCTATCTTCTATCGATATCTATCATCAACTCTGATTTACCAGTATCTACTATTGAGGTCTATCGACGAGAAGTACTTGGCTTGTCAGTCGGTCAAGATTATTGTCAATCTTTGGGAGGAATAGCCATCTTTGGTATCCTGTTTAGTTTGCGGTAGCTGATGCAGAACAATAAAGTTCAGACTTTATTTTACATGAGGACGATTGGTGATGCCCAAGGACTTTTAGAAGTTTGAATGACGTCATGAAGCATTTCATCGATTTGCACTTGGGTGGCTTTGATTTCTCATGGTGACACACGGTAGGGGCTCCCCGTCGGGGTGGCGCAGTGGTTACGGCGCTCAACTACTGTTCCCAAGGACGCGGGTTCGCATCCCGGCCTCGGCGGCCGCTTTTTGATGGAGGCGAAAAGCAAGGCGCCCATGTGCTGTGCGATGTCAGTGCACGTTAAAGAACCCCAGGTGGTCGAAATTTCTGAAGGCCTCCATTATGGCGTCTCTCATAGCCAGAGTTGCTTTGGGATGTTAAAACCCCACAAACCAAACACGGTAGGGGCTTTGGTGGAGTGGTCACGTATATTCACGCGTTGAACTCAATGTCTGACATTGGCGTCTTTCAGACCTTTAATGAAGACAAAAAACAATTCCTGTAACTCAGAAGCAGGCTGCAAATATGGTCTTGTTTGTACCCAGGCAGCGCTGTTGACGTCAAAGTACAGCGTGTGGTGTTTAGGCTCAATGTTTTCTTCGGATGTGTCGGACAGTACAAACACACCACGCATGACCATAAGTTGCTCTGCGACTGCAGTTGCAATGTCTTTGTTGAGGTGCCATTGTTCCTAGCTAAAGTTTACCAGTTTCAGCTTGGCCATGGCGGAAATGAACAGTGCCAATTCTTCATTCTTGAAGCAACTTAATGTTTCCTTTAACTAATTGCTTCAATGTTCATGAAATCTCTGGCGACAACGGTGACCATGATGCTTAGCTAGGTGGGACGCTGACTTATTCATCAAGAATATTCAAAGGAATTGGATGTTGTATGGTTGTCACCGCAGTGATGGCTTCGTCCATCAAAGCGTGTTGAGCATGGTACGAAGGCTGATAATCGCCTGATGCTCACTGAGGAAGTCCATTCCCATAATCACGTTCCTAGACCACTGCTGCAGGAATACAAAGGTGGCAGGGTAACAACACCTATCACGTAAATTCTTGCATAGCCTCCTGCAGCGCAGATTTACAATCCACAACAAGCGGTCGTTGCTTGAGCTGAAGCAAACACTGTACTGGTGACCAAGTAGTTAGTCATAACCTCCTATATTATCCATGCCCCCCACGGACGCTGAGAAAAGGACGTTGACCATGACGCTCAAGGATGCGGTGGAAAAAAAGAAAATGCTGCGTTGACGCGCCCGCAATTAGGCAAGATAGCGCCACAAGTGTGTGCCGCTAGTGGCAGCACATTTTTTAGTGTGCTTGCTTTCCGCCAATTCTTCTGGCATTCCTATAGAGCAGTTGCACATGGTATGAGATTTCGCGGTTTCTGTCAGCAGCAAGAACGCCGCAACAACAAACGTGACTGTTTAACTTAAATGCCTATCAAGATGCAGTTAGGAACTTTCATGCCACTTACTGTCCAAATCACCTAATTTCTGAACGCAGACACGTGTAGTCTGTGCGAGCAACCATGGAGACTGCACCGCAGAAGCCTCCTGTGATAGGTAGCCCCGTTTGACAAAGAACCGTTTATCAACTTCTTCTCGCCAATACCAATTCCTGATTGTATGATCGGCATTTAGGCTGAATGAGGAATGGCGATGTCCAGGGACCAACTCGCGCATTCCCTTCGATCAACTCCAGACTGGTACTGCCCTTAATCAGCTGTCTTGAATATTTAGTGCATTTAGGTACGGAAAAAAGAGCTGACTGGAAATAGTTGTTTTCTAGGCTGCTGCAGCCGTGAATAAGGGCCCACCTGTGGAGAAGGTATCACTCTCCGGCACTGTTAAAGACAGAATTCAGAGCGCAGGCCTATAAAGGAGCATTTCTCTAGCAAAAGAGAATTGTTTCAAGTGAGCAAGCATTATATATGGATCGAAATAAAGTGTGTGTGCGCGGAGCGCCCTAGAAACGCCTGCGAAGAGACCGACAAAAAATGGTTCTCTCGTGATCGCGAATCGTAACGCTACACCACCTGGCTGCGCCTTGTGGCTCTGTCGGATCACCTTCTTCACTGTGCCTATATCTATGAAAAATGACAGCAGTTTCTATCTAATCTTGAGCAAGGGTTTCTCGCCAACTGGCCCTGATGACATTTACCCACGAAAAAAGCAGTGACTAAATTTGTTCATACTCTCACAATCATCTTTCAGAAAATAAAGAGCTCCTTATGTTCCGTGCTGCATGCGCCACAGTGTTCGCAAATAAACTAGAATTCTGTTTGGGCAGAGAGCAACTGCAGGCAAGGGACTTATCTGGGCAATATTTTTGAGGTAGTCATGTACACCAGATATCGCCAAGGTTTCCAGGGGACAAAACTCATGGCGTGCAATGTCTTACTAAAGAACATTTACTACGTACTCAGGGTGTTAGCCAACCTCTGTTTTCAGAATACCCGACATTTCCAGGTTTTCCCTGATTATTTCAGTTCAAATGTCCTGACGAGTCAAGCGGGTCAAAAATGTAGCTGCTGATGATAATGAGCATAGACAGGTAATTCGCAACAAAAACCTATTTATTAATCATATTATGCAAATCCCTATACTGCATAGGCATCGAGAACGTCAAAAATATACAGAATATGTAAGGGTGCGTTGAACCTCAGGTCGGTGTTCCGATCGAGAGAGCACGTCAGTCTCTTGCGTCTTCGTCTTTGTCTGCCGTCTTCTTTGTAGCACGCGCCTTTCGACATACGCTCGTCGTCTTTGTCACCGTCGACAGTCACCGAGCGTTGGTGTGACACTACAATTATCCCCGGGAGAAAAAGGAGGCACCCTGCCGACTCATGGTGTGGACACGACAGGCGGGTCGTAACAGGGCTTGAGGCGGTCAACGTGTACTGTTTCACGCCTACGGCGACGCATATCCGGTGTCGGTACAAGCGGTTCCATAACGTAGGTCACCGGTGTGACACTACAAATATAATAGCGCACTGATGCCAGCCTTAGAGCAGGCGAGCCGCCCATCCCACAAAAAGCTGCTCGCCGGCCGCTGCCGGTGCGGTTACTCCCGCTTTTTGTCCCATACTACTCTCACGCAGCACTTCTGCAGATTGTATTGAGTACCGACCACAAGTGCGCATTGGTGCTATTGTTTCAGCTCAGCCATGCGTTGGCTATAAAGTAATACGTATACCGCGCCTCGCCTTGCGGCCGCACGCCGGCGTGACAGCAAAAACAAAAATCTGCACGAATAACTTGTTTGCTCTGTGCCCGCTTAAAATGAAAATGCACTGCAGATTATATCGGGCCATTTTCTCTGAATTAACGAAATTTTTTTCATGTTTTGCCTGACAATTCCCAGTTTTTCTCTTTTGTTAGACACCCTAGTACTGCTTGCTGGAAGCTTACTGATGGCAAATAATATTAATAATGTGTATGCAGTAGATCTGTGCACGGGTTTGGGGCCGGACCGAAAGCCCGTACTCAGCCCGGCTCTCGGGCCGGGCTTTCTACCTCGAGCTCGGGCAGGGCCCGGGTTAAGGTTTATTTATCTCGGGCTTTTCCGGGCCGGACACACTGACCACGAACACATGCAACGCTAGCGAAAGTAGGAATATGGCCATAGTGCGATAAGCGTCTTGACTAGAATGTGCAGTATTTTACCACGTCCTCCCCATGCAATGGGTTCAGAGTTCTTTCCCGGCATCGACCCGCCTTTCCAGCCCATTTCTTCAGCGCCAAATTATCTTTTGGTGCCGTCAGTGACCGAGCGGAGCGGCCGCTTGTGGGCCACTAGTCTCGCACCTTCACTTCACTAACACCGGCGATGATGTTTAGGTGAAAGATACAAGGTGGGCTAGGCGAGCTGCTTGAGTACTTTATACCATAAAATCAACCATTAGTTTAGGTGCGGAGCTGGTGCACTCTTAGTCATTACAGAAACGTTTAGCACTGAATGAAACATCGGTGCTACCGGGTTCATTATCCAGGAGGGCCGCAATGCCTCAATTCAATGCATAACTTGTGTTTTTGCACAATACCTTAATTGTACGTATGGGCTGTGCCTCATATATTCAGCAAACCTTTCATTTCAAACGTGAGAGCTGGGCATTTCAAGATCTTGGATAAACTTGCAATCGTGAAATCACTGTTGTCTTTTTCATACCTCTTCAACTGCAATTATGGCATGACGGGCCGGGCACGGGCCTTAAATTTGAGCGCCGGGCCGGGCTTAGCCACTTTCAGAGTCGGGCCGGGCTCCAGACTGCAGCGTCGGGTCCCGGCCGGGCCCGTTTGGCCCGTGCTCACCTCTAGTATAGAGTAGAGCACAGCATGAAATCGGGCCGGCCCGAAATCTCAGGCCGGGCTAGAAAAGTGCTATTTTGCTGGGTCTGCGCGTGGTTCGACGTCGCAGGCCTAGGCCAGACTGGGTATAGCTGTGTATGACTTCTTTCGGAAATGATGCAATTCTAGCGCTAAAATCATTCCTGACGTTTACGAATAAACCACTACCCGTACTTTTGTTAACATCGAATGAAAGAAAGCAAATTTTGTAAACAGAGTTTAATCAGCTGCGCCACTCAGTGCTTTATCCGAGTAAAATCAGACGATGGTGCTCATGGAAGTATTCCAGAGTGATTTGTTTTAGTTCTGTCGGCAATAGCTCGACCTTCTTCCTGATGCCGGGTATTGAAAGAAGCACGTGTGGTTTATGCAAGCTCCATAGTGGAGAGGACGGTCTAGATGCGCGTGTAAACTGGAACGGCAGAATAGCGCGATGCTCATCAACCGTCTCTGTAAACGATGTGCGTGGCCTGGTAATATGAAGACTGGGCAAATGATGACAGGGAACCCGGGAGATGAGTGGGAAATGCACCCTTTGGACGTCAACTGTTAGGTAGGTAGATATGGGATGCTCCTGTGCAATTAAAATGGTAGCAGCCGTAGAGGCAGATTTCGGCAATCCCAGGCAGGTTCGCAGAGCTTGAGCTTGAACGCTCTGTAGAATTCCTAAGTTGGGTTTCCTAATATTTCCATGTGCAGGTAAGCTGTACCGAAGAAATACCATAAATAATGCACGGTACAGCTGGAGCATCGACCGCACGGACGCTCCCCATGACTTTCCACCAATAAAGGCAAGTACGTGAGCAATTGCTCTCAGCTGCTTTTTCATGAATAAAATATGGGGACTCAACGAAAGATTTCGGTCGATGATCACTCGCAGAAAGCGATGGCTGCTTTCGTATAGTATTGCTTTACCATCAATGCGTACGGTGTAAGGTGACATGTTCTTGCGTGTAAATGCAACTAGCGAACGCTTTTTAGTTGCTATCTGACCTTGCAGGGGGAGGTAGGCCGCAACTATACTTGCCGCCTTTTGAAATCTCGCTCTTACCTGTGGGCGCGTGCCTCCTGATGCCAAGATACAGATGTCGTTTGCATATATTGACAGTTGCGCCGACTGTAGTGTTAAGTCGACAAGCCCAACACGAGTAAGACTGAAGAGCGTTGGGCTTAGTACTCCGCACTGTGGGACTCCACGGGAAATGAAATGAGATGTTGGACCATCCTCAGTCTGCATAAAGTGAGATCTGTTGGATAAATAATGGCGCATCCAGCAAAAAAACACGACCGCCAAGCTCGGCAGCTTCCAGAGCGTCCAAAATGGCCTGGTGAGTGACGTTGTCATATGCGCTCTTTATATCTAGGAACAACGCCGCGGGTAATCGTTTCAAAATTTTTGGCCTTCTACAGATGATACCAGGTCCACCGCGTTGTCAATTGAAGAGCGTCCACATCGGAACACTGATATTATAACAGGGTATACGCGGTAGCGCTTCAGGTACCACTCAGTACGTGCAAGCAGCATTCTTTCTAGTACTTTACCAACGCAATTAGCCAGTGGTATGACGTGGTGGTATGAGTGGTGGACGATATGATGTCAAGTCCAGAGGCGATTTGCCAGGCTTCAGGAGCGGAGCTAAATGACTGCACTTCGACTTGTCTGGAACTGTACCCTCACTCCATGATTTGTTGTAATATTCTAGAATAGCGTGCCTAGCTTCTGGTCCAAGATTTCCAAGCGCAGTGTACGTTACACCGTCGGGACCCGGCGATGACGACCTTCTGCAAGAAGCCAGCGCAGTGTCAAGTTCCTCCACGGAGGAGCGAAGGTCCATTCGTGAATACCGTGAAGCTGGAACATCGTTGCAATGTAGCGTTCCCGTTGAAGTCGATTGACCTGCTACCCTAGTGCCAAAATCTTCTGTTACCTCGACCTCATCCCGTTTTTGGTAGAGTGCGAGAGATTGGAATGAGTAGAGCTGTTTAGGGGATGTTCGGAGACCACGAACGACATTCCAGATGCATGATAAAGGCTTGCGGGGATCAAGCGTTTCACAGAATGACCGCCAACGTTTTGCCTGAAGGGCTTGAATTCTGCGCTGAATTTTCTTTTTCATGCGTCTAGCATCTCTGAGGCCGACGCGCAACTTCGTTCGTAGGTATCTACGCTCTGCTCTCCGTCACAATGATCGCAGGCGCTGTAATTCCGTATCGAACTGTGTGTAGGTAGGCATTGGGGTGAAGAAAGACGTCGCGTTTATCATGGCCTCTTTAATTTTCTCTTCAATGCCTGCAGAGATGCCTGCTGTGCAAGCATCTTCCATAAGTGCTTGAAATGCCGACCAATCGATGTGGCGCATTTGTGGAACAGAAATGGATGTGGAAAGGCCAATAATGTTCACATATGTAGAAATGTGGTCGCTTCCGTGTGTTTCTATATCTGCAAACCACTGGATGTTGCTGGTAAGGCATAGAGACACGAACGTTAAATCAAGACATTCGACAAAAGCATTTGGTGGGCGAGTTGGTGGTTTGGATGATCCATAACTACAGCGCAAACGACAGGACAGAGATGAAGGAGGGACACC
>JAJIZL010040704.1:0-11188 GCA_023969395.1 Amblyomma maculatum
CGTGGTAAAGAAAGCAGATGTATCTCGTGGAAATTTTGTTTTCTTTAATAAGGTTGTAAATTCATCATTTGAACATATCGGAAACCTTCTTATATATTGATACAAACCATAGTCGACACGAAGCGGAGAGAATCAGTGGCTAGTTGGTGTAGACGATGAAGTGGTTGCTTGTTGGCGTAGACGACGGAGTTGGTTACCGGGAACCGTGCTCAGACCGCTCCTCGGACCGCTTTCTGACGTCGGCAGTCCTCTAGGCTCAGGGCGTTGCCTGGACGTTTGGCGCAATACCCGCTACAGTCTGGTGGAGGTGCTGGGTACGTTTTCCCACGTTTACACGCTTCACGACGGACCTGACTACGGTCCACCAGCGACTCAGTCGCCGCCTCCACGGACAGTCGCCTGAGGTTGGGCCCCTTTCCACCCCTACGAGGATCACGCAGCCGCAACTCTCGAGCCACCTCGACATAGCCACTAATCCCAGGCTCTCAGCTCCAATCATCTGCCACCCGCCACGAACACCACCATCGTTTCACGGCGACGTCTTCGAAGACGCTGAGGATTGGCTGGCGACCTTCGAGCGAGTGGCTCGGTACAACGACTGGAGTGACGAGCGTAAGCTCAGTAATGGTTACTTTGCCCTAGAAGAGTCTGCGCGTACGTGGTTCGAAAACCATGAGGGCGCCCTTACCACCTGGCAAGCGTTTTGCGTGAACTTCTGCCCACCTTCCCCAACGCCGACCGCCGCGAGAAAGCTGAAGCTGCACTTCAGTCCAGAAACCAGCGGCCAAACGAAAGTGTACGCATGACCCGTCTTTTCCAGCGCGCATACCCCATAATGAAAGAGGAGAAGAAGCCTCGCCACCTCATGCGTGGAGTTAAACAGGAGCTGTTTGCGGGCCTCGTTCGCAGTCCACCGCGTACCGTTGCTGAATTCCTCGCGGAGGCAACGACCATGGAAACGACGCTCCAACAACGGGCCCGGCAGTACAACCGAGATGTCAGCAGCCTGGCAGACTGTAACGGGCATTGCGACAAACGTCCAGGCAACGCCCTAGGCCTAGAGGACTTCCGAAGTCCGAGAGCGGTCCGAGGAGCGGTCTGAGCGCGGTCCCCGCAAACAATTTCGTCGTCTACGTCAACCAGCAACCAATTCATCGTCCACACCAACTAGCTACTGATTGTCTCCGCTTCGTCGTCGACTATAGTTTGTATCAATATCATGCAGTTTTATTAAATCACTGCGGTGAAGCGCATGGGAACACATTAAGTCATACATGCAGTGCGAGTACAAAAAAAGTAGAAGACTATATTGCCAAGTTTATTGTCCAATCGATACAATCAACTGTCAATACAAATACATTAAGCCACTGCTCAAAAAATGTCTTTAGGTAAAATATGAAGTGGGTGAGTGCAATATATCATTAGCACATTTTACACTGTGGCATTAGTTTAAACCTACAAACATTGTTACAGTGTATTGGCGCACAGAACAGTCCATGGTCGTTGCCGACGGTATGCTTTCTTCAACTGCCTTGTGTTTATCATCGTCGTTTTCGCGCCACAGCCCACGTTAATCATTTTAAAGAAGCAATTATTCAAAACGGAAGAGTGAAAAGTAACTTGAGGCTATTATCTAGAAATCACTGCATATCAACAAATATGTATATTAATTGTGTACCTAGTTCAGCAAGGATTAAAATTTAATAGCAAGAAGTTTTTATCAGAAGCATATAAAAAATCAGGCAAGTGCTACACGAAGAATAAGCGCAAATTGTTGTTTTATGATTTCCTAATACAAATTAACAAAGAGAAAAGCGCGACTGCTACGATTTTCTGCAATATTTTTTATTATTCGCCCTCTATAACATACTCAGTTCTAGCGAAGATATTTCTTGGGGGGAATGCGATTTTTAAGACAAAAATATAAAAACATTATCCAGTATGTAAACGCATTTCCTTTATATTGAGGCAAAACATAGACTGAATATGAAGCACAGCGATGCCACCACATAACAACCGGTGTCAACAATTCATTATGACATTCTTCAGTGCGGTGACGTTCCTGGAATACACAGTGCGCTAACAAACCTGCTGGCAACGCTGGTGCACGACCTCTTCAAAGGTGCTAAGTACTTTTCTTTACTTACTGAAGGATTCAAACACCTTGACGTTATTGTTAGTTTTTATTTCTACGCTTTTATAATTGGTTTCGACGTGCCGCACTTTGCTGTTCTCCCCCATTTTCACGTAGGCTGTGACGCACGTCGTGCTTTTACGGAAGATATGCCTATTTTTTCGTCAAACTAACAGACGTTCTAGAAGCTAATTTTCTGACTGTTTTTAAAGTTAATTTTAAAGAAAGCATTGCAAGTGGTTTCAAAAGATCAGTCACAATCACGAATGACGTAAGCGAAGTAGTATAAATTGGCCTGAGCAGGCGTCCAGAGCACCAAGTCTTCAGAGCAGAAAGTCTGCTGTGTTTGAACATGACTCTTGTTAAGATTCTGTCATTCGCCCTCATCGCCACTATAATCGTGGCATTGTGAGTATAAATTAAATATTTTTTCATATCTTACATTGCTTAAGGCTTTGCAATAAAGCCAGCAGTCTTCTGTAAATAAAATAAATAAATAAAATAAATTTTCTCATGTATATAGCCTAACATTTGAAGGAATTATCGGAAGTAGGTTTGGCGGATAAAGATTCAGACGTTTCCCTACCCCAACATGATAATCAGTATATCTTAAGATCCTCCCTTCGGTGACTTGTGGGTTATTGATTTTTGAATTACAGTATGCATCGAATTCATTTTTCTACGAGCGTTTTAATCACTCACTATTAACACAAGACAAATTTTAAAAGCAAACGTTTCAATCGTTTCTGATTCGTATACTATTTGTACCAATATTTTCAGAAAAATATCATGCAATACTCCAAAGCTGCCTCACATTGATAAAACAACGTACCTCATTTGATTTCTATGGCAGTTTTTGTTGGTGTTTGGTTGTAAGTGAAGAAAACATTTAAAAACTACGGGATAGAATTTTACACCGTTCTCGCAAACGTGGCCATAACCTTACCTAAATATAGCTTACAGAGGCCTTGCAATAAGAGTTCCCAGAAAGATAGACTTGCTGAGCCCATATGAATAATCTCCACAGCTTTAACTACTTTTAGCTCAACTCTCCGTTTTATTGTACTGTTAGATGTTCGTTATCACTGACATCCAGTGCTGTTCTCATTGATACCCCAACGTTACTTTGCAGAATTGAAGGAACGGATGCAGTGCCTCAACCTTACGGCCAAGATGAGATAAGGCAGTGCTCAGGAAGTGTGAGTAGTTGTGGTTGCCTTGCGCGACAGCACGGATCATCTGACAATGACTGCAGACATGCTTGGTTACAAGTAGAACCTTTAATGCAGCGCTTCTGTGTCAAAACAAGCAGTTTAGTAACAATATTAATGTAACTAAACGGTTTTAAATTTAAAAGCAGAAAACTTTGCGCCACTGACTTCAGTATATCTCCCTTTCTCTACACCTGTTCACAACATTCCCAAGAAAGGCGACGGTACAACTTTAGAATTTCCGTGTTCATTCAGAGAACGATCTGTAGAGCGCTACCCTAAGGTCCACAAGTGATATCAGGGTGTGGAATGAGGGCAAGGAACGATAATCCTACAAGCATTTACATACTTTGAAGTTAAAGGAAAAATAATAGCTTCAGAAAGAATTATTAAGTGGCGCACATATATTTTAATTGAAGGTTAATTACTCTTAATAAAGATAACATGAGTGAAGCGTCTAGTTTGGTGCGATTCGGCGAAAAATCAAATTTGTTAACATTTCTCTAGGGATTTGTGCGTTAATGGGAATAATATTTTTTGCGCTATGCCTATACAGCTCTGTCGAAAAGCCGTCGACGTACTTCAGTTTCGGCTCTGAATTGGTTTGGAAGTTGTCCGAAGCCTTCCAAACGTGGCAGGAATAATGGCGGTCGGTAGCTTATCGATGAGTGCTACGTAATTAATGAGCGATGAATGCTAGAGTCATAATAATTTTTTAAATTATTACTAACTAAAATTCTCTAAAACTGCATGAATAAACAAAATAAGATAAAAGAATCGAAACAAAAAAGTTTGAATGAAATACAAAGCGTAAAAATTAAAATGCTAAATAACACAAGTAAAGTACTTAGCCGCTGCCTAGATGAAGCAAACGAACACACCCTACAACATCTTGTCTTGAGGTGAAGCTTAGGCGGGCTTATTCACTTTTCTATTTCTTGCTGTGCTGGGTTCAAAAATGACAAAATGAAGGAACCTCGAGTAATTATATCACTTCTAATCATTGCAAACTGGTCCAGATGTCGTTTTTACGCGCTTGTTCCCCCATCGCGTGAGCGCATCCACACGTCAGATGCTAAGTATCCTGCAACGCGTACATATGTTTCTATGAGAAGACCCATAGCGTTGTCACCAATAACCCAAACACTATCATAGTCCACCTAATAAGTGTGAGCTTCTCCAAATAAGATGTTCCCTTCAGAACAGATCGTGCTCTAAAATCGAAACAAGGTAGGAAAAAAGCCTAAGTATGTTGGACGGGCCTTCTGTCTACAATGTTTATAGCACAGGTGAATTGCCATCAACAATGATATTGCTTTATAGGGTCAACTTCTCCAAACTACTGATTCTGTGAGGGACGCCCAGCTAATGAACATCCACGCCCATCGTACATTCATACACTTCTGGCGCCCGATCTTATTGTGTGACTGTGCCCTTATTATCTTGTTTTGAACGCAAGCTTGCCATGACCTTTTATTAGTGAATCTACAGGTTTGAACATAAGTAAACGGAGCAAGCTTTTCTGTTCAAATGAGTCACGCCTACTGCATTGAAGAAAAGAAAACAATATTAGTCTAGGTGAACGGGTAATGGGTTGTACTACCGGATCTCATATACCACGACATCCAGTTTTATGTATGCAATGTGTGAAAATTTTAGAAGAAAATTGCGTGTTCCGTTTACTTTTGTCCGCAATGGTACATTAGGAATTGTGAAGTATGCTTGAGTGAGGAATTTCTGCGTTCCCGCTATGTGCTTTCTTTCTATTTCTCCGGATTCACGGAATGAAAAAAATTCGTTCGCTGAAAATTAGTGCCCCGTAACATGCATTCAGGAATTTCTGCCGTCGAGTTCGGATCGTCGTTGAGAACCTTCGCTTCCGACCTCAGTAAAGTGGACTAAATCCACTTAGAAAACATTTTACTTTTGAGAGATCGAATGTTACCGCAACTTTATGTCCTGATGGACACAAGCGATGTAGTGGATGAATAGGTGAAGGGAGTATATTGGATGAAAAGGAGGATTAACTTCGTCAGTCTTTGAGTTTCTTAAAATGAAGTAACCACAGCGACGGCAGTTTTCAGGTATGCTGTGCAAAACGAGCCCAGCGCTTTCACTGTCATATGCAGCATAGTATAGTAAGTGTTGATTAATTTTCTTTATACGCATTCAATTCAACAGACCAATCTTTCAACAAAAAGCCAAAATAACTTCACAGAAACCTTGTGATATATTGCTGAGTACTGAGGGGCAGACACCTTTACCTGTAGGGGACGTGTAGGAGAGCTGCAGTGCCATTGATCGTAGTTGTAGCTGTATGGAGAGTGAAGCACCTACCCGAAGAAAAACTCGAGGGACGGTTAAGAATACCTAAAGTGAACTCGAAACCGTTAGCTCTGATGAGAAAACAAAAAATATTTATTATCACACAGTATACACTGCCTCTACAAAACCTCGAATCACTTTGCCAATTTAATCGGGGTTGTTATCGTGAGCTTCGCGCGTTCTGAAACAAAACGCCTTTACAGGATAGCTTGAAAGGTGACTACGTTTTCCGCACTGCTATGTCACCCTTTATAGCAGATCGCCTTGGCTGTAGTTGATCTGATAACCGCCATAGCATGAGCAACGACCTCAAAACACCTAACGCTATAAATGAAATTTGTCGTTCAGGGTCGGCTGATGATAAGCCAGCCGTTTTCATGAAAGCCTTTTTGTAGACTCTTCTGATGGGAATTTTCTCAGATTCGAAAAAAAACAACTTCTGAGCCATTGTGCAAAGTTATACTTTACCATTTTTGTTTATTTCTTAACAGTGCACCGTGAACGAAGACAAGTCGAGCACTGGTTGCCAGAATGGCTGCAAATGCATTAGTAACGGTTACAACAACGGCATTTACACTGGACCAGGAACTTGCTGGACTTCCACCCAGTGAGCCGTCTACAATAAAGGCCTCTGAGAGACTATGGAACAATATCTGCCTACATTTAATGCGGTGTTGCTTGCACAAAAAAGAACTTTCTTTTTGTTCTAATTATGACGTCCCTACGTGGGGCATTTATGTTTGCGTGCACTGTGCGGCAACACGGACCCCGAGCACACAGGCTTGCCATGCGTGGCATCACCGTGTCTGGGCAACTTGGGATCCTGGTAGTTGAGTTGATGCCGAGTGTTTGTACCTTTATGGTCCCTGGGCAAAGGCAACAAACCACATTGCCACACGCTCCCCATAGACGGCACCTCCGGCCTGCCTACACTGGGGAAAGCGGCATTGCCATTTTCCTCTCCTCCTGTTCATCTTTCGCTTTCCTATATTCTTTCCTACAGCTGTCCAGTCTCCTTTTTTGTGGATTCTTCCTTCTTACACCCTGTAAGGGTTAACCTTGTGTGGAGTAACTATCTTGGGTAGCCCAATATTAGATTACAGTTAAAGTGCCCAGCTGGTGCGGGCAGCATTTTCTTTGTTTGAATCCATGGTGGGCGGCTGGCACTATAACTGAACAATAACAATTTCACGGCCTCTTTCCTTTCCACTACAGATCGTCCTCCCGCCAAGAGAGGATGCACGATTATGAGACCGCTTGAGTTGGTAGCTCAGCCCTCACCCTAGTGTCACGTGAAGGTGTGACGTCACAGCGTCACGCGGGTAAGACGTAGCTGCCGCCGCGCTACGCTGAAGGCTCGAACCCTAGAGTAGTATTGTTTTCGCAATAAAACATGCAATGCGGAAACAGGCAACGGGCAGAGAGGCTCAAAAATAAACGTTAGTTAATAATATTCTAAACATCAAAGAGAAGAAATGACCAAATGAAGACAAGTGGTGGTCGTTAAGGGCAACAGACTAGATTACAAAGAAAGGCAAGCGAAGCAGGAATGCACAAATTTGGACGATGTTAGAAAGTTCGCGTTGATCAAGTGAATGCAGCTGGCACGGGACTGTGTAATTGTTAGGATATAGGTGAGGTGTTTACCCTCCGCTGGAAATAGTCCTCCTAATGATAATGGCAAAAACATGTTATTAGTGCCATGAAGTATGAGAAATGCGTCTCAAACAATGAAATTACTGTTACGTGCAGCGCTTCCACAGAAAAGATGTGCAAACTTGCTTTGTGCAGAGGTGTATGCATATTGACTTCACCTTTCTATTAAAAGTACAGTGACACGATGAAGAAAACTTATAATAAAAGTGTTGAGAGTTTTCCCGCCTTTTCTAAAAAAAAAAAAAAAGCCGCAAAACGACAGCAGAAATTATTACAATTATCTGGACTATTGTTTGCTTGCATCTTCTGGGAGCACTCCAAAGCCACGTACCGAAGTGGATAGAAATAAAGGTAGCATTTAACGACAAGAGGTTGCTATATATCTGATTTACGAAACCAAGAATACAAACACCCATAGACGTGCAGGTCTTTATTTTTTATCTTTACTAAGTTAGCCAACCTTCATTTTAAGGGACTGTTCCTCTTTCACTAAACATGGAGTTTATATTTACTATTGTATTTAAAACCAGGAAAAAGAAACAATCACATGACGCTTGTCCAATATAAAACTTTTAATATCATCAAGCAATGTCTTCCTAATATACTGATTAAACCCATGCAGTCTCACACCTTGGAGAATTTCTCGCCACAGAATTCCACCGCTTCCGTAATGCATCCGACCACTATATACAACCTTGCGCACACAAAACACTCCGAAAAGACATCCTATCAGCAGACATATGCGTATCCTCATGAGGGCGAGCACTGATGTCCTCACGTCATGAGGACATCCTTGGTGAGATGAGCATGAGGCAAGACTGGCGCAGAAAAATCATGTATAGTGCGGACAATTATTATAAGAGAGGGAAATGGTAGTGAGGTGTGGCTAAGGAAGGGTAAGTCATTGACTGAGGCTCAAGGTCTCTAACAAAGCTTGTTCCTGTCCCGACCTTTTAATAAGTTTGCCATTTGAGGCGCACCCAAATACAAACACCTGTGCGCGTAAAAAAACGACTGTTTTCTTCTCACTTTATGCAGCTAAAGGAGAAGTGAGTTTTATGCTTGCAGACAGCCTCACCGCAATAAAGCTGAGCTCTTTTCAACCTCGTTTGGCTTTGTGCCGAACACACGCATGCATCATGTGTGTGTTACAAATTAAACTAAATATTTACGAGAGTTCACTTAAGTATGCTTTTTGCGGGAATGGCGAAAGCCAGTTTACAAAACTGCTTTCATTAAATGTTTGCATCATTATTTTCAACCCTACCATCATCACCATCACTAACACCACCACAATCATCATCATCATAACAAGAACTACTATCATCATCAGCCAAAATCATCCTCTTCGCCATCATTATAACATCATTATCATTCTCACAAACTGTATCAACATTTGACATGGAGACGGCAGCAGCGCTAGAAAAGGAGAATTAAGATACGTTTCCCACGTGCCCGGCGTGGCGTAAGTGCGTTCGGCTGCTTATCGGAGCGGCAGGAGTTCGATTCTCAGTGGATGACTATTTTTTTCTTTAGGGTCCTGCCTTGGTCCCTCATTTCATGGGCAGCCACTTTCTGCGCATACCAATGAAGAGCCAAGGAAGGCTTCCGCCTTGACAAAACGCAAAAGGCCGCCACACATATTCGCCACTGATGAGCCAAGAAGAGCTTTCGCTTTATGGAAAAAACGAAAGCCATTACACATACTTGGATGGGAGCGCTTATCGTTTTGCCAGTGCGTGCAGCAAACCTGCAAGCGTGAGCACTTCGTATGTCATCGTTTCGTTTTAAGGTTTTTGACTAGGCACACGAACAATATGCAGCACTGAATGGAAGGCGATTAAGTACAAAGCAGGAGAGTGCGCTGGGCTTTGCTCCCAATGGCAATGGGCATCCACACCAAACACCAAACCAGTAAAATCTGTCTGAAAATATTACAGGGTTTCTTAAGACATCTAAGTGGTGAAAGGCAGAAGCCTACATGCATTACTACTCATTACTAAACATTTTTAGTCATTTGTAATCAATTGAACTTGTAAGAAATCGTCTTTACATATTTTGGTCATTACAACTTATCAATGTCATTACAAGTCATTTTTGTCATTCTGCTCAATAATTTTTGATTAATTGCAGTCATTTGAAGTTGTCGTCAGACATATTGGTCAATACAAGTTATTAGTAGGTCATTTTATTCATTTTACTCATTACTAACCAACAGTATTCGTTACAAGTCTTAGACATATTTGTATTGCACATTTTTGTTACACATATTGTTATTACAAATCATTAGTAGGACATTTGGACACTTTAGTAATTTTTAATCATTACTACACATTTTATCCATTAGTAATCAATTATATTCGTTACACGTCGTTGTTAACATAATGTCGAGAAACGTGCAAAACTGTATTTCTTGTTTTTTGGCAGCCTCGGGCATGCGTCCTTATCACTCTAATTCTTGGTCGCGTATCAGTCCTGTACTCTTTGTTTGTTAATGCTCGATGTCGCGAGGAGCACCTTTATCGGTTCCTTTGTCGCGCAAGATTTGCCGAAATCTCTCTCCAAGATTCCGACCAGTCGCGTATGTTTCTACAATGTTCCAGGTTGAGCTAGTAACGGTTTGCGACGTTATCTAGATGATTCGGAGCAGCCTTTAAATTGAGCGTTGATGTGTGCGACATGCGATCGACGAGCATGTTTGTTGCTATCGCCGCCGCCAAGTTGCTTAGTCCTTTCGCGAGCGCAAGTCAGCCCAATAAAGAGTTTCTTCAGTGCAATCACCGACTCTTCATTTGTGTCATCGACCTTGTCACCACCACATGAAAATATGGGTTATTATACGTCAACATTAATCATTGTACCTCTACCGGTCTCTAACCTCTATTAATGACTATCAGTATCAATCATTTTTTTTCTTTAATCTGTCTCCATATGCGGACATTTCCTGACGACGCCTCCGCCAGCCACGACTGCCGTTAATTTTCTGCCGACGCAACATGAGACTAGAAAGATTTTAGCCTTAAACATTGACAGTGGCTAAACTCAACTAAGTAAGAATATATACAAAGCGAAAGCAGCAGTCTTGCATGAGATTGCATCGTTTATTATTAATAATTTGTTCAGAGGAAGGGAAGGTGCAGTGTCTGTTACACTTGTTTCTGTGAACACCTGACAACGCAGTAAGGGAAGTGATGAAGGTGGGAATGAATGTGGACAGAGGAGCCTCGGTGGAGGGATACGGAGTAATTTCGACGACTTTGGGGTCTTTAATGTGCACTGATATCGCACAACACTTGGACGTCTCTTCGTTTCGTCTCCATTGAAACACAGACTTCGGGGGTTGAGTTTGGACTAGGGGTCTCTGGCGCAATAGTCGGGCATGTTAGCCATTGTGTCACCGTTGCGGGACGACGAGGATGCACTCGACGATGATGCTTGTAGCTTACGGGGGTCTCGATTCTGGCAGTCTTGAAGCCATAGGTAGCGTAAGAGGGTTCTAGCACAGCTTTCGCCCTCGCTCTTGATCACGTTCTACGTGACGCTGGCGGTAACAAAGGACGTTCCACGCCCGCCGCTATGGTTGAGGGTGGCGCTGGTGAACACTGTCAAGGTTCGTATACAGACAACATAAATACCTAAGATAGTAGCAGGGGGGACAGCGGCCGATGTAGCTCAGTTGGAAGAGCACCGGACGCGATATTCGGATGTCGTGGGTTCGGTTCCCACCACCGGCACGTTGGTTTCTCTTCTACTTTGTGTTTAATTATCTTTCCCCTGAACAGATTACATTACTAATTTCTGTGATTATCCAAGTAAAACATAAAAAAAGACATAAAGTACCATCCCCAATGCTTTCCTTGGC
>JAJIZL010040704.1:11588-42748 GCA_023969395.1 Amblyomma maculatum
ACGTTTTTATTCGCAAACGAATACTAAATAATAGGGAGGGGAAAATGTGGTTCGCAGTTGCCTTCGAGAAAAAGTTCCTAGTTGCACAGGCCCACGCGACGGTAAGGACATCTGATGTCTATATCGTGACTGGCCTTCGCTTTTCGCCCTGTATGACATTAAAAATAGGTATGACATTTTAAAAGGTTCCCAGTCTACTGACATATATGAATTATTGTTGCGGTTTCGACGCAGAAGCGACACGTCGAACTACTTATTAGTCATGAAATTAGGTATGGGTGTTCGCCTCACAGGCGAGGGGTAGAAATTTTTTTTTTTTTAAAGCTCAGTTTCGATTATTAAAGGTATCGGTTTGCACGCTCTGTATTAGCTGTTGCTATCTGCATTACTTTTTGCATGAGCGGTGATGGCCATGTTCCTCCCCGAGGGCCTAGTGCATGGTGATCGTGGTAAAGAAAGCAGATGTTCTCGTGGAAATCGTTTTTTATTACGCTTGTAAGTTTATCATCTGCACAATTCAAAAATTTCTCATATATCATGAAGTTTTATTAGATCACTGCAGTGAAGTGCATAGGAAAAAATTAAGCCATACACGCCGTAGCAGTATAACATAAAGAGAAAACCTTATTGCGAAGTTTATCATGCGATAGATAAAATTAAGTGCTAATTCAATACAAAGACATCAAGCCATTCCTCAACAAATGTCATTTAAGAAACATATGAAGATTGTGAGTCCAATATCTCATTAGCACACTTTACATTATGCCATCACTATTCCATTATTCAAAACCTATGGACATTGTTACTTTGTATTCGCGCGCAGAACAGCCATGGTCGTTGCCGATGGTATATGCTTTCTTCAACTGCCTTGTGTTTATCATCGCTCTTCTCGCGCCGCGACCAATGTTAATCTTTTTAAAGAAGCAATTATTCAAAACAGAAGAACGTAACTTTAGACTATTATATGAGACCTCACTGCATATTACCAGATATGTATATTAATTGCGTATCTAGTGCATCAAGGATTGAAATTTAATGTGAACAAATTTTTATAAGAACCACTAAAAAAAATTAAGGCAAGTGCAATACGATGAATAAGCACATATTTTTGTTTATTCTTCACACAAATTAATAAAGAGAAAAGCGCGAATACTACGATTTTCTGGTATATTTTTTATTAGGTGCCCTGTACTAACGTGCTCAATTCTAGGGAGGATATTTCTTGGGGGGAATGCGATTTGTAAGACAAACATATAAAAACATTATCCAGTATGTAAACGCATTTACTTTATATTGAACAAAACATAGACTGAATATGAAACGCAGCGATGCCACCACATAACAACCGGTGCCAACAATTCATTATGGCATTTTGAGTGTGGTGACGTTTCAGAAGCAAATTTCAGAAGCAAACTTTTCAATCGTTTCTTAAGCTTATATCATTTGTATCAATATTTTTAGAAACATAACTTGCAATATTCCACAGCTACCCCACAATAATTAAACAACGCACCTCATTTAGTCTCTATGGGCGTTTAGGCTGTTCTTGGATTGTAAGTGACGGAAATCTTTAGAAACATATATTTAGTATGGAAGAGAAGTTTAGACCATTCTCGCAAGCCTTATAGTTATAGTGGCCTAGCAATTCAGACGTCCCAGAAAGGTATACTTGCTGCGCACATATGAATGTTCAGGTTTAACTATTTCGAGAGGTTCGCTATTACTGATATCAAGTGCTGTCCTCATCGATAACTTATCATTCCTTTGCAGGATTGGAGGAACGGATGCAGTGCCTAAGCCTTACGGCAAAGATATGATGGCGCAGTGCCCAGGAGAAGTGAGTAGCTGTGGTTTCTTTGCGCGACAGCGCAGATTATCTGACAATTATTGTAGACATGCTTGGTTACAAGTAGAGCTTTTAATGCAGCGCTTCTTTGTCAAAGCAAGCAGTTTAGTTAATTTACGTGCGATATTAATTGCAACTAAACGGTTTTAAATTTAAAAACAGAAAAAGTTGCCTCACTAATTTTAGTAGATCTCCCTTTCTCTGTATCTGTTCACAACATTCCTACGACCCGCAATGGTACAGCTTTAGGATTTCCGTGCTCATTTAGAGTAACATCTGTGGTGCGCTAGCACTAGTGATATCAGGGTGTAGAATAAGGGCAAGGAACGATAACGATAACGATAAAGTAATAGTTTCAGAAAGTAATCTTAAATGATGCACATAAATTTAAATTCAAGTTCAATTACTCCCAATAAAAATAACATGAGCAAAGCATCTCGTTTTGTGCGATTCGGCGAAAAAAAAATTTGTCGACAATTCTCTACAGATTTGTGTGTCAATAGGAATGCTATTTTTTGCGCTATGCGTATACAGCCCGTTGTGTCGAAAAGCCATCGACGTACTTTAGTTTCGTCTCTGTTGGCTTTGGAGTTGTCCGAAGCCTTCCGAACGTGGCAGGGATAATGGCGGCCTAAAGCTGATCGATGAGTGCTAGATAATGGATGAGTGATGAATGCTAGAGTCATAATAATTTTTTTTATTTATTTGTAAATACAATTTCATAAATTTCAATAACAAAATAAAATAAAAGAATCGAAACAAAAAAATTGGAATGAAATACAAAGCGTAAAAATGAAAAAACTAAATAACACAAGTAAAAATGCTTAACCATTGCCTAGATGAAGCAAACAAATGCACCCTACAACATCTTGTATTGAGGCGAAGCTTAATCGGGCGCTTAACTTCTCTATTTCTTGCTGTATCGGGCGCAAAAATGACAAAATAAAGGGAATTCGAACAATTATATCACTTTTGATCATTGCTAGCTGGCATCGGAGTGTGTCCAGGTGCTGTTTTTACGCGCTTGTTCGCCCATAGCGTGAGCAAGGCCACACGCCAGATGCTGCGATTCATGCAGCGCCTCCATATGTTTCTATGAGAATAGCTACAAAGTTGTCGCTAATATCGCAAAAACTATCATATTCCACCCATTACGCGCAAGCCATTTAAGATACCCCCTTCAAAACAGATCGTGCTTTAAAATCGAAACAAAGGGAGGGAAAAAGCAAGAATATATTATACGGGTCTTCTGACTACAATGTTTAATTCAGGCTTCCATAGACAACCAGCACAGGTGAATTGCCATTAGCAATGAGATTGCTTTATAGGGTCAACTTCTCAAAACTACTGATGCTGTGAGGGACACTCAGCTAATGAACATCCACGCACTTCATACATTCGTACATTTCTGGCGACCGATCATTCACGGAATGAAAAGAATTCGTTAGGCGAAAATTAGTGCCCCGTAACATCCATTCAGGAATTTCTGGCGTCGAGTTCCGATGGTCGGTGAGAACCTTCGCTTTCGATCTCATTAATGTGGACCAAATCCACTTAGAAAAACTTTTAATCTTCAAAGATCGAATGTGACCGCAACTTTATGTCTTGATGGGCACAAGCGATGTAGTGGAGGAAAAGGTGAAGGAAGTATATTGGATAAAAAGGAGGATTAACTTCAACAGTCTGAGTTTCTTAACATGCAGTAACCACATCGACAGCGGTTTTCAGGTAGCTGCGCATAATGAGCCCAGCGCTTTTACTGTCATATGCAGCATAGTACAGTAAGTGTTCCTTAATTTTCCTAATACGCATTCAATTCAACAGAGAAATCTTTCAACAGAAGAACTAAAATAATTTTACCGAAAACTTGTGATACATTGCTAAGTACTGAGGGGCAGACATTTTCACCTGTAGGGGACGTGTACGAAAGCTGTAGCACCAATGATTATAATTGTAGCTGGATGGAAAGTAAAAGCACCGACCACAAGAAAAACTCGAAGGACGATTAAGAGTGCCTATAGTGAATTCAAAACCGTTAAGTCTGATGAGAAAAAAAATCATGCAATAAAATCTGCCTCCACAACACCTCCGAGCCCTTTGCCAATTTAATAGGGGTTGTTATCGTGAGCTGCGCGCGTTCTGAATCAAAAATGTTCGTGTTGCTGCAAATGGGACAGCGTTTTCCCCACTGCTATGTCATCTTTATAACAGGTCGCCTTTGTTGTAGTGGACCCGATAACCGCGATAGCATGAGCAACGAGCTCAAATAGCCTAAGACTCTAAATTATTTCAATGTTGAGGGTCCGCCGCTGATGAGCCAGCCGTTTTCTCCAGGCCCGAGCGATGAGGGGCCTTTTTCAAGGTTCTCATGAGGGGAATTTTAGCAGACCCGCCAAACAACCCTCTCAGGCATTGTGCAAAGTCTATGATGTACCTTCTTTTTATTTCTCAACAGTGCACCCGGAATGAAGACGGCTCGAGCACTGGTTGCTCGGATGGCTGCCAATGCATTAGTGATGGATTCAACGAGGGCATTCACAGTGGACCAGGAACTTGCTATAGTTCCTCCCAGTGAGCCGTCTAGAATAAAGGCCTCTGAGAGACTAATGAAAAATATTTGCCCATATTTGATGCATTGTTTCTTGCATAATTGAACTGCCTTTTTCTTCTAATAACGACGTCCCTGCATGGGGCATCTGTTAATGCGGATGTTTGCGTGCACTGTGCGCCAACACAAACCCTGAGCACCCAGGCATGGCCATGCATGGCATCGCTGTATCTGGGGAAAATGGGATTCTGGTGGCTGAGCCGATGCCGAGTGTTTGGACCTTTAGGACTCTGGGCAGAGGCAACAGACCGGATTGACCCACGCTTCCCATAGACGGCACATCCGGCCTGCCCACACGGAGGAAACCGGCATTCACATTTTCCTCTCCTCCTCTCTATCTTTCGCTTTCCTATATTCCTATATTCTGTCCTACAGCTAACCTGTCTCCTTCTTTCTTCGTGGATTCTTCCTTCTTCCAGGCTGTGAGGGTTAACCTTGTGTGGAGTAACTACCCTGAGTTGCCCAACATTAGATTACAGTTAAGGTGGACAGCTGGCTCGGGCATGGTTTTCTCGCAAAACGCTGTCAAGCCTCTTTGTTTGACTCCTTGGTGAGTGGCTGGCAATATAACAAAACAAAAAATGAAAATTTCATGGTTTCTTCTCTTTCCGCAACAGATCGTCCTCCCGCCAAGAAAAGATGCACGAATATGAGAAGCAAGTATTTTCCATGAATGTAAACAACTTCCCACGTTTTCAAGTAATCCAGTCTGAACACCAAAAAAAGAAAAAATCTTCTCGACAAGTCCCTCCGTTCTTGTGACCAAGGCTCGCTCAGATGCGATAGACCTTTGTTGCAAAATCAAAATACTTTCAAATGGTGCCATCACCTCTTAGAAGTGCTCTATTACCACCAATATAAAAATCTAGCAGCCATTAATTCATTTCGAGACACCCCTACACAATCAGCCCCTACCGGTCACTGAACACCGTTCTAGGAGTCATTTCAGATAATGACCTTAAGTTTCTGAATGAGGAGGAACCATTTGAAGACCTGAAGGCTCAAAATGTTAATAATATTCATTGTTCTAAAATCAGGCGAAACAACAACGAAATCCAAACCAAACACATCGTCTTGACTTTTGCTTTGACCACTCTTTCCGACTCCGTCGAAGTAAGGTACACAGAAGTGCAGCTCGGACATTACATCTCAAATCCACACTGCTGCTACAGTTCTCACAGTTATGGCCGCTGCTCTCAGAACTGCCGAGCCGGACTCACGTATACGAAATGCACTTCCAACGAACATGCCACGGACAACTTTCAAATCGAGCCACACCTCCGCGTAAACTCTGAGGGCTACCGCCCAGCCTACTCACGATCTTTCCCAGACTGGAAAACAGAAAAGGAGATAATATCCTTAAATGTAACTAAGAACATTACATTTGGAGGGGTGAGGAAACAGCTTTCGGCGTCCAAAATTCAACTTACTCCGATGTGGCGCGACAGAGCGCAGCATCACAGCGGACTTCAGCACCCGCCCTAGCCACGTGTAATGACCCAAGTGCAGTACCACCTCAACCCCAGTGGATGTAGCCGGTGTTGCTCTACGACCCCCAAAACAGGCTTCGAAAACTTTAAGGTCAGCGGGGCCAAAGGCATCTCCTCACACGGCGAAGCCTGCTTCAAATGTTCCTGTACGTTGCCAGCGGTCGTCCAACGCATCGGAGGATGCGATGGGCACGACAACTCAAGGTAGTCCTGTGTCGGCATCACGTGCAAAAAAAGGACAGGCCCCGAATCACCCGGTCCAAAACAACCTAGTTTCCTGCTTGACACATAAAAATTAAGATTATTTTTGTAAAAAAATGAAACTTAGGGGAACAGCTTAATGACTTAAGACACACAAATGGCTTATTAGAAGCATACTCACCATAGCCTTGTGTTTACAGGAAGCGAACTTGAATCCTGAACACATCCTCAAAAAATAGTATTTCGCCGTGACCGAGAGCAAACATGCAGGCTCTCGGACGGTTTTGCCATCATAGTCTAAATCTCTATCGCTGCAGGTGAACACAGGCCTAAAACATGGTTGAAAGCGTTAGATTCTTCCAAAATGGTTAGAATTTGCAATGTGTGCATAGATCAACATCTTGAAAAAAAAAACAGTATATGATATTGAAGATCATCTAAACCAATTGATTGCTTAGTAGTTGGAGATTTTAACGCCCACTCTTCTTTCTGGGGCAGCGAAGAAACTTATACAAGAGGCCAGATTATAGAGGATTTATTTTGTGCAATAACATCTGCTTCCTTAAAACAGGTAAACCCACATACTGCTCCCCGAGCTCGGGGAAATGAGCTCTACAGATATATCTTTCAGATGTGGGATGCTTTGAATAGATCACATGAGAACGATCACATGCCTACAAAAAGCAGCCTTACAACGGCACCATCTATCATTCAAACTTAACCGTGACATTTCGGAACTCGCAACTTTTCGGAACTCAGAAGCCCTCTTCGTGAACTACTGAAGACGGATGTTCACTGGCACTGGACGCAACAACATACTGACATCGTCAAGCTCGTGAAGTCAAGGTTGATTACGGCACCCGTTCTTCGCTATTTTGATCCACCAAACCCCGTGACAATTTCTACGGACGCCAGCTCCTACGGAATGGTATCAGTCTTACTGCAAGAAGGCAGATTCGTGGCCTACGCTTCAACAGCTCTCACAGCCACCCAGCAGCAGTATGCGCAAATCGCGAAAGAACTGCTAGCCGTCGTGTTTGCGTGTGAAAGATTTCATTACTACACTTTCGCACGAGAAGGGACCATACAGTCGGATCACAAACCTCTGATTGGCCTGCAGAATAAGGACCTGAACAAAATGTCGTCACCCCGACTTCAAAGGATACTACTGCGCCTCCAGCGGTACACCGTGACTCTGACTTACGTTCCGGGAAAACAACTAGCAGTTGCAGATGCCTTGTCAAGAGCTCCCGATAGGCCAAAAAGAATGGAAACAACAGATCACGACCCCGGACTTGACGTTTCAAGTTTGGTTCAAGCAACTCCTAGAAGACTTCGCGAGATCGCTGAGGAGACATCCCGAGATTCGACTCTTCAAACAGTAGCCAAATACATCAAAGAAGGATGGCTTCAAAAACTCGCATAGGTAGACACCAAAGTCAAACCATTCTACCATATGAGAAGCGAGCTCTACACAACGGAAGGCTTCGTGTGCTACGGCCAACGCTTGGTTATACCAGCCGCATGCCAGGAAAATGTGCTTCGCACGCTTCACCAAGCACACCGCGAAATCGTTGCGTGCAAGGGTTTGGCAAGCCAGTGTGTGTATTGGCCAACTCTAAATCAGGACATCGAGACTTTGGTCAAGAGCTGCTACATATGTCAATCACATGAAATTGGCAATCCACACCAGCCTCTATTGGACCGAGCCCTTCCTGATCGACCTTGGCAACAACTCGCCATGGACTTGTTCTATCTGCAGGGAAAGAAATACCTGCAGATAGTATGCAGAGGTCCGGCAGATGAGGACAGCCACAACAAGTTCGCTGATACAGGTACTGAAGGAAACATTTGCCAGGTTTGGCATTCCTACGACAATCGTATCTGATCAGGGACTACCCTTCGACAGCGACGAGCTTAGAAATTTCTTCCGTGATTGGGACGTGACACACCAGCCGTCTTCTCCCTCGTACCCCCGTAGCAATTGTCAAGCGGAAAGAACAATACAGACCATCAAGCCAATGATGACTAAAGCAGCCAAGGAAGTCAACGACCTATCAGTAGTGCTCCTCAACTACCACTCCTACCACTTCACACCAATACCAGGAGCAAAATCACCGGTTGAGCTCCTGATGGGTAGAAAGCTTCGCACATTCCTACAAACACTACTAAGTGCCTTGAAACCGAGCTTTCCAACTGAGGCTCACCAGAATCTTCTGCAAGAAAAGCAGAAACAACAACACAAGCACGCTGACCTGCACACAAGAAACCTTCCCCCGCTTGTTTCTGGCCAATCCGTATGGCTCCGAAATAGCCGCAACTGGACAAAAGCCACCGTGGTAAATGTGGGCCCAGAGCCTAGAAGGTACACCGTGAAAACAGACACCGGAAGCATTTTTAAAATCGAATCCACCTGCGACATCAAACGGCGGAACGTCCTACTGCCCAAATTTCGCCGGAAGACTACGAGGTAATTGATTCAAGAACTCCTCAACAGAACCCAGAATATCCGGTCCTTCCTCCCAACCACTGCAAGTACCTCCTCGCCCACCTCATACTACTCGATCAGGAAGAAGGATCAAGCCTCCTGTACGTTATCCAAGCACAATGAGTGACTTCAGATAACCAGGATATTCCGTGTGCAACCTTCTCAATTTTCGTTAAAGAAGGGCGTGTTATGTATACGCACAACAGCAACTCGGCTTCTCATCCTGTCGCGCCATCTCTACGTGGCCGCCTCAATCCTAACAAGACTCCAGAGCCAGCGCCACCTACGTACAGCAAATCAAGTTCAAATCCTGAATAAACATTAGTTCCTTTTCTGTTCACAACTGGGCTGGTCCGTGTCGTCAGTCTCTCCGACAATAACCAAACATAACAAGGCCGAGGGCTATTTTAAAACGCATTGTTGTCTAGCTGCAACATGGTACACATAGGTGCTCATTGTTAGGTGAAAACTCTCATATCTGTGATAAGGTCAATTTGACTGAACTTTTTCACAAAATGTAGAACCACATAGTATGTAAACTTTAAAATTACAGCTCAGCCTAAATAAAATTATTGCAGAAATTACTTAAGGCCAACCACATTGTTTCACTTTCTTTTCAGAACAAAAGACAAAGCAGCACCTATCCATAGCTGCTCCTGCCTATAGTGAATAAAGTGAATCCACATATGTCCTAAATGCTGAAGTGAATGCTGAAGTATAACTGTTATTATTAAACATATATAGAGTTGATCAAACTTGAAGCTTACAAAAAATTTTCATATGAAATCTACAAAACCTACAGAGGCTTGAAGAAGCAAAAACTGAGATTGACGCATAAAACACCATGCGCAACCAATGCAGAGAAGCATTCTCACTTCTTGCAAACAGTAGCCGGTCTTTCATCTCAATGTTATATTTACTGATTTCATCTTGTTGCTCTCGTTAATCTAAACACACCCGTAAAACAGCGGGTGGATTTTATTGTCTCAAAGGCGTGTTCAAAATTGCTGAAGACCTATGTGCCTCGATGGCGCATAGAAAGTTGTTTACGCCTCTAATATAATACACATGTATAAATGGACAGAAGTACTCCGGTATTTAGAAGCCAACCAGGAGTTTAATGTATACTGTAATGAGCGTAAGCACAAGCTCTGCCGATAAGATGGTGTAAAAATGTTTATAAGTGCATAATAAAATTTTTGGGCCATCGCAGTAAATGACTCACTCGCCTGCAATTTTGCCGGCGCTGCTGAAATCGGCAGTTAGTTTTTTAGAATGCTGAGTACAGATCGCGGCACTGTGCGTACGTCGATTTAGTCAACAAAAAGTCAGAGGGATCATGTGAAACGTGAGCTCCTTTACTTAATGTTCTTCGAATGAAAGAAATTAGGCAATTTTCTTTTTTGAACTCTGCTTCTAATGTATTACCATTTGCAATATTGTTTGACTGAACATTCATTGTGTTACAAGCCAAGGTAGATATTATCAAAGCCAAAGAATTGGCTTTTGAAAAATCCGACTGCGCATTGTGAAAGTTACGGAGTGGTACGTGGCCAACAATACATTTTAACATTAAAGGCATAGTTTTTGTACTATATACCTCGTCGACACGGCGGCACCGAACTAGAGGAGAGATGATTTTTGTGAAGCGAAGTGGGTAAGATAACACGGGTGCATTATTTTTAATATACATTCTCCCCATAAATCTCTGGAACAGGTGCTTAAATTTGCAGTGATAAAGAAATAAACTTTCGGGGCATCTTTTTTTTTTTTCTAGAAGTGATCTCTAATGCGTATCATATATAGGTGCACATCACTTTGTTTACAGTCGCCTGGCCTTTTCACCTTGAAGAAATGCCTTTGCAGATAAAACGCCAGACCTTGCCTCACATACAAGTTACGCACAACTTTGGAGCCGGTCTACTACATGGGATTCAAATTCGAATTTTGTCTGACTGGCCGGGCCACAATAGCTTTCAGCTTGGCCCGAATGATCTTGAGTGAACAGTGACATTGCGCCTTTATTTCTTCCAAAATAACTTAAACAAAACGTATTATGTTTTAAACATCCCGGAATGAAAAGGTGGCGTGACATTGCTCTAATAAACTGCACGTCCCCATCGAAAAAAAGTTAGACACATACTGCGCCTTCCTTTCTAGCAAAACCAACTTAAGCCTAAAATATATAATACAGCGCTGAATGAAAAGGTGGTCTATAGCATCAAAAACCTCAAAAATATTAGAGGGTCTCAACGCTGCTATACCAATTGTGGAGTGACAGCTTTGGCTCTGGGCAACATTGCATCGAACATTAGCAGCGTTCCGTTCAGCGCATCTAGGTTCTGTATAACGCGTCAAGGATTCGAGTTCCGAGGGATGTCAACGAGTTGCAGAAGATTCGAGCTCTGAACCCGCGTTATGGAGCGAAGCATGTATGCATGCAACCATATGCGTCGACCAAACGTGACAGCATCGCTGTGTCGTGGACCTTACACGAGTGTTCTGTGCCCTAATTTTTAAATTTCCTTTTTTATTAGTATCACAATAAACTAACCACTACCACCACCACCCTGCTATGCAATTCTGGCAGACGCTTTCCCGCTGTAGTCGGTCAGTTGTCTGCGGCGGCGCCCGCATGCGCAGTGCGGAAACAATCCTCCTCCTCTCCGCGCTGGTTCGCGCATATGTGGGAATGTCGCTACCCTCCTCCTGCTCTCTGGGGCGGGTACCATGTACCTGACGAGCCCCTGTGTACAACACGTGACACAACTGGCGAAAACGAGTGACTGAAGCGGCGGTCGGAGCTGCTGTGGCCGTGACTGCGATAAACCATTTCCATTCATAATCTGACCTTCAGGTCTGCATTCTAACAGTACAGCTTCGCTCTAAAATTATGATAGAGTTCGCCACATGCACCGCAGCTGTGGCTCAGTGGTTAACATGCCCGACTGCTGCACTGAGTACACGGGTTCGAACCCTCTTTCTCTCACTTTGGTTTCACTCCCGCCTTCCTCCTGCTCATTATGGCTCGGTTCAGGTACCCACGGAGACATAGTCACAGATACTATACGCCTTTCCTTCCTATAAACAAATTCTTTTGGTCTCATTTTCAAGCACAGAGCTGAAGGTGAAATCAAGCTTGGAGAGGACCTAAATGCAAAATTGTAGCCGGAACATGCGATCGCCTCGGGCGAGATAATTATTTGGTTACCTAGCACTATTACAAAGCATCCTCCAAGCAACCCTATGCCCCTTTGAAGCATTCTTAACTTTTCATCTTTGGGAGTGCTTATAAAGAAAGGAAGAATATCATAGTGGCGGCACCTTTACGAGCGAAAACTGGAGTGAGAAAAAGTAAATCAGAGCCGCGCACGTCATACGCCACAGGCGACACATCCAATCAGAGAGGGCTCGTTTCACAGGTGGCCTCAGACGCTCTTTGCCGTTTACACCGTCGCAGATACCGCACTGGCAGTAGAGGGGAATCTGCAAGCTCATTTAAATCAACCCCTAGCATTAGAAAACGACGCACACACAATTTATATAGTGCATTTATTGCAGGTTGGGTTTGCATTTAAAGATGCAGAAGAATTTAGCCGGAGTTCAGCCGTAACACTACGAGCAGAAAAGCCATATTGTAAGTACACAATACGGGTAAGCCTCAATAGGTGAGCAATGAAATTTGCAATTTCTTTCGATATGTGAGCGCTCTGAAATTTCGCAATGTCATATGGTGCCTTGAAGAAAATGCGTTGCTAAATATATTTGGGTTAGTTTTCAGACCAATATTCATGCTCTAGCATGAATATATACCCGCTTTGCTTGCAAATTATTTGCGTAGGTCCCATCGAAGTGTCTCGCAGATTTAAAATAAATATCTGTAAACGTTAAGAAATGCCCCGGCTATAAGCCACAGAGTTTGCGAAATGTCTAAGTAATAGATCCCATGAAGTTCCTCTTCGAGCTCTGAGTTAATGAAAGAAATAGGTTGATCGCGTTATTTGGTGCTCTTTGTTTCATATTACATGTGTACTGCCTATTCTGTACACTTATCATAAGTGTGAGCCATTCGTTTAAAGTTAGTTTTCTAACGTTCTGAATGCGTACTAACCCAAGACACCTGCGATTTCAAATTGTATTTTCACCTATTGGTTATCTCCATTCATATAAAACTGTTTGCAGCCGGCAGCAGCTTTGTCAAGCTGCACAGCCAGGCAGCTTTTTCTGCGGTCATAATTTTTGGCGAAGAAAGAGAAACCCCTTATATGATTTATTTAGTGATTGATTCAGATATTACTCTAGGATTACCTTATAAGAGATATGAGCAGCAAACATGTGGTGCTTAACGCAGCGCGTCCACAATTCAACCCCTTAGAAGGCAGTGGTGCGAATTTTTTAAACTTTATAATATATTGCCCTTTCTTTAAGCAGAATTTTGGCCTTCTGAATTTTCTAAAGGTTTCTAGTTACTATAAGCCGTTTTTGTCTCGTTACTGAGCATGTTTTGTGTGGCGCAGGAAATATCCTACTGCATTGTTTTTTTTTTTTTCTGTTAGCGCAATGGGACTCCAAGCCTTCTTTGATTTAAGTTTGTTGCGAATCTGCCTCAAATATCGTAAAACAAAATCGTTTTACGAAATTTCCAAGTAAACTAAATCAAAAAAGCTGTTTGAGAACGGGACCTTTTATTTTCCCTGCAGAGGAGTACCGCACTATTATCGCATACACCAGCAACTGGAGCCTGAGAGTTCAGGTTGAAACGTCGCGCCTGGAAAGCACCAGCCTCCGCTAGGGCACTGGTTCTCATCAGTGCACTGTCAGGTAACCCGGCGAAAAGAGCTGAAAGAAAGGTCATCTCGCTAGAACACAACATATGGGAGTTTGTTTTAGGCTGCTGGTCGCGCGAAAAGTGAATGTCCTCCAGTAAGCTTAACGTATTCGCGGAAAGGACGTCAAAATGCTGTATTGGCGATACTGCTGTAGCAGATTGGACTTTAAAGAGTGTTTACTTATAGAAGGTGAGGAAAAAAAAAGTACAAATCTCAACTACCTTGCATGCTTATTACTTGGATGCAAAACTACTTTTAAATTTTCAAACATATGACCTAGAGAAAGAGCACTTTCAGTCAAATTTTGCATCAAAGATAGTGACTGCTTTGCTTGCTTCCTGAAGAGGAAAATATATTGTTACATTGCAAAATGTCCCTGAGATAACGAGTATCTCATGATTTCTTCTGACTGCCGCTGGATAACTTCTTAAAGCTACTGCTGTATTTAATCATATTGGTGAAGCTCCCAAGAATACGTAATTCATAATCGGACAGAGGCAAAAATCAGATGCATGCGCTTAGGGGCAAGTCGGGCAATGACATAACGGATATGGACATGATAGTCAATCTAGCAGAGGAGTTCTGTACTCTCTATGCAGTAGCCAAACTGCTCAGGACAGTAATGAGATTCGAGGTATTGAAAAGCAGTCACATGTTCCGCCAGTAGCAAAGGACGAGGTGAAGAAAGCTTTAAAAACTGTGAAAGGATGGAAAGCAGCTGAGTGGAATCAGGTATAGCTACAGATTTGTTGCAGGATGGAGGACACCGTACTAGGTAAACTGGCCGCTCTGCATACGCAATGCCTGCTGTAGTCGACGACAACGGAATCATGGCAGAGCGCTAACATTGCCTTAATTCAAAAGAAGTGGATGCTAAGGATTGAAAATTAACAGAAAAATAGTTTATTATTTATCATATATGAGGCATTTACTAAGGTAGTCGCTAACAGAATCAGGACAACCTTATACTTCAATCAAGAAATATAATAGCCTGGGTTTCGGAAAGGGTACTGTACTATTGATCAAATCCATACCATCAGCCAGGGGACAGAAAAAGGCTCGGAATATAACCAGTCCTTATACATAGCATTCATTGAATATGAAAAGCATTTGACTCCGTACAAGCCTCGCCAGTCATAGAGGCATTGCGAAATCAGGATGTATACGAGCCGTATTAAAAGGTACTGGAAGATATCTATATTGACTGCATAGAAACCATAAATTTGCATGTGGAAAGTAACGAAATTCGAATAAACAATGGTATTAGGCAAGGAGACACGATCTCCCCAGTACTATTCACAACTTGCTTAGAAGAAGAATTCAGACATGGAATGGGGGGAGCTTTTAGGGATAAGCGTTGATTGAGTATACCTCAGTAATCTTCGATTTGTTGATACTGCTTTGCTAAGTGACTAAATGTATTAACTGCAAAGAATGATTGATGACCTAGACATGGAAAGCGGAAGCGTATGCCTGAAAAACCAATGGGCAGAAGACTAGGATAATTGTCGACAGCATCAGGGAGGAAGAGCAGTTTACAATTTGGTAGCGAAGCACTGCAAGTGGTAGGTGAATATGTTTACTTAGAACGTATAGTAACCGCAGATCCTGACCATGAAAGGAAAATACCTAGGATAATTAAATTGGGATGGAACACATTTGACATCTCCTCGCAGATTATGACTAGCAGCTTACCGGTATCGCTCAAGAAGAAAGGATACAACAGTAACATTCACCTGTACTCACCTATGGGGCTGAAACTTCGGGGCTAAGGAAAAAGGTTCTACATAAGTTGTGTACAAAGCAGAGGGCTGTGGAAAGCAAAATCGTATATTTATAACGATAATATATTGTAACGTTAATATATGTAAACGACTTGAAGTTTAATATTATTTGTAAATTACGACTATTTGCAAATGACTGTGTTATATATATTACGATCCATAGCCCGGCTGATAATACAGACTTACAACACGACCTGAACAGCATTTTCATCATGATTCGAAAAATAGCAGATGCCTTTAATCCTTACTAAGTACAAATGATTGTCTTTCACTCGGGAACACACACTGATACACCACACTTACAGCATTTCATCCGTCCCTATCAATGTAGCACAATCCTACAAATATCTTGGTGTACATCTCACATCGTCACTTTCATGGGTCACCCACATTGAATCAATTTGCTCCGACGCTTCACGCTCACTTGGCTACCTGCGACGTAATCTTAAATCTGCATCTCCTGAAATAAAACAGTTACCGTATGAAACATTTGAGCTCCCAAAGTTAGGGTATGCGTCATCCATCTGACATCCATGGCAATCCTATTTCACCATCAATTCAAAGTCGTGCACTCGGTCCATCACTTCATGCTACTCACGAAAATCAAGTGTCACCTCTCCCAAACAGTTCCTTCGTCTCTCAACACTCAAATCACGCCGTGTCATTTCTCGCCTATGTTTATTTCACACATTTTATCATAATACAAAATCACGCCACTACTTGATAGCTGCCGCACTAAGAATGTCCGCCCGCCTCAGCGGCCACACGTCAGCTTATAACAGCTAATTCTTCCCTAATGCATTAGTACTCTGGAATTCGCTGCCTAGGAATATCACTTCATGCACTGATTGTAAAACATTCCGCAAAAAAATTCCGCAGCTCATTTCACTTAGATATCGACTTTTTTTGTACTTCACTTAGATATCGACTTATGTTAGTCTTATCTTATAGTGCTGTGTAATCCTTTGCTAAGCTCTTACATGAATACCATAGTTTTCACGCGTGTTGCAGTTTGTAGTTCCCTTTTTTACTTTTCAGTGTGTGCTTTTCATTTCAGTGGCTCTCCGACGTTTCCAAAACTTATATGCCCCCCCCCCCACCCCCCGCCCCCATTATGTAATGCCTTCGGGCCCTTAAATAATCAATAAATGAAATAAAATGAAAGAATTAGGGGGCGTTCAGAGTGGATCAGAGAAATAATTCGAGTTAATAACATTCTAGTGGAAATCAAGACGAAATGGTAATGGGCAGGGTATGTAGTGCGTAGAGATGTTAACCGATGGTCGCTTCTCGCAACAAATTGGATTCCAAGGGAAGGAAAACGTAGTAGGCGACCGCAGAAAGTTAGGTAGGCGGATGAGATTAAGATGTTCGGTGGGGTGAACTAGATGCTGCTAGCACCGGACAGGGTTAATTGGAGGAATAAGAGAGAGGACATCGCCCTGTAGTAGGTATAGTCCGGCTGATGAGGATGAAGCTGATGACCCGTTGGCCTTACTCAGCCAGAAGGTTGCTATTTCACAATGATTCTGGCCAACGCCTTTCTTTCGAGTGCCTTTTTGGGAGGCTCCTTTAGTGCCAAAGGAACACGACGAGCTGGCTGGACAACCGGTACTGCTCCAGGTATCAGGGCCAGGTTATAGGGCTGCTTCAGGCAACCAAGCTCTCGAGGACATATCTAAAATTCTTCATAGGACCTCATTCAGAAGCCGCGTTCATAGCATCCACAGTACGGCGAACCAGTACCAATGCGTCATTGACTTCTAGTCCCAATATGGGTTGGCGACCATTTTTTTCAATGAAACGTTTCACCGAAATGATGAACCACGAAGCAGAATGGGCGACAACACATAGCAGAGGCACAGACACACAAATACATACGCAATGACGATGCTGCACTGACAACTAATTATTTGTACACCAACACCTTCTTCCTTCTCAACATCTAAGTACACACCACTTCATCTTTCCCCGTCCTCCCAGTGATATGTGAAGTGGTGTGTACTTAGATGTTGAGAAGGAAGAAGGTGTTGGTGTACAAATAATTAGTTGTCAGTGCAGCATCGTATTTGTTTATGTGCGTAGGTCTGTGTATCTGTGTGCCTCTCCTACGTATTGTCACCTATTCTGCTGCGTGGTTTATCATGTCGTCTGACGAGATAGCTCGACTTTCTACTGTATTATAGTTTCGCCGAAGTCTGGGCATTTTCAGAGCGCACAATTTTCGACACTGCCCCAAAACACGTTATGCACACAGCCTTTATACGGCCATAGCACTGTGGTCGTCAGCTGTAGTTCACCTGATGGCAGCTATTCGATAGACTGAAAATGGCGTTGGGCTGTATTGTCATCTCATGTCTACCTTGAAGGATATTTCCAGGCAATTAACTTCAGCTTTTACAGTCCACTCATTCATGCATCCACTTTTACTGAAGACATCTCTTAACAGTGAGTCGTGCGTTGTTCCAAAGTTGCACTACGATGCTTGTTTCTTTAAGTGACGTAGAAATATTTCAAACAGTTCTACTTCCCCTTTTCTCCTTGCGCGAAAGAGGAATCTTTCATGCACTTCATTGCTCAACTCTCTGCAGTAGGCGTCGAACTTTTGTATTAAAGTTTTGCAGTCATTCTTGCTATCGTCCGGTTCGAACTTGGATTTGTTAAGCACATCGAGCGCCTCATCACTCGCGATGCTCAGTAGGAGTGCAGCTTTCGAAGTCTCACTTTGTGTTTAGTCCTTCACTTCCAATGCTAGCAGGAAGAGCTCAAACATTTGCTTGTAACGTTTACACGTTGCCGAGACAATCCCTGCCAGACGCAGGGGCTCCGTTGTCTGCAGCCGTCTCATGTTTCGTACTACATCGCTGTAGAAGCCAGTGTATCGGAAGGTCAGCATCGTATGCTTGCCAGATCCCAGCTGCAAGAAAATTGTACCGAAACACTAGACCCCCGCAGCGCCTTCATTATAATAATAATAATGTTTATTTCCATCATCGTATATTGAAGGAGGAGGTGGGAATAAAAGCGATTAACGCTTGACAATAATATAAGCATTTAATTAATCTGGTTAACATCTGTCCATACAGTCTGTTCTGTTCCCGCGAAATGATGTATCGGATACGTGCATGAGCTAGAGTGCGCCTGTTCCTGACATGCGCGCTTAGGTCGGCCCGTTATCACTTGGTTGACTATAAAAGCAGCCCTTTCCAATAAACTTTCGTTCTTTTTGTTGGTCTGTCATGTTGTTGTCACATCTTTTGCGGCACGGATAAAGATACTGACAGATCAATAGACGCGTGTACCTTAGAACTCTGAACAGCTTTCGGCAAAATATCTCACAAAAGACGCTTGAAAAAAGCCACCATCATCATCATCATCAGCGGCAGCAGCAGCAGCAGCAGCAGCCTGACTATACCTACTGCAGGGCGAAGGCCTCTCCCATATTTCTCCAATTAACCCGGTTCTGGGTTAGCTACATCCACTTGACCGCTGTGAACTTCTTAACCTCATCCACCCACCTAACTTTCTGCCGCCCCATGCGAGCGATATCAGGTGGAGATTATAGAGATTGATTTCATTCTGGGTTTGGAAATAAATCTCATGCCTGTTGTCTTCAGCTCTTGCGGTAGTGTCTCGACCCGCCAGCAATGGTTATCATACTGCGTGAGATTATCGAGCATCTCATTGTTGAGGTTAGCAAGGAGGCGACTGTCATCATATCGGGGCCATAGGCGCAGCATGGAGCATTCTGGGTTATCGTTGCCTCCGCATTACGTAGATTGGTCCCGATCTTAGGGGTCACAGACGTAGGTGTCGGCAAGGGTGTCCAATAATTCCTCCTCTGTCTTTTGAATCCGTGTAGGTACTTCATATGCCTATGCTGCTGCACTTTTCGAGGTTCGAAAGATTTATCAAGCTTTTCATGTTCCAGGTTAATTTACTGCCAAACCTGCAAGTAAGAAGTGACATTTGGGGAGTCAGTTTTTTTAGCTAGAGCCCAATTATGATCTTTCACTTGTGTGAGATGCGCACGTTTTACTTTAAACTTCCGTTGTGGCATTGGTCATTCCACGACTCTGTGTCACTTCGCCCAGCTGGCTCCCCAGATATGGAGGAGGTGATTACGGCAGAGGTGAGGGGTGTCTTCCGAGGTTTTTATTGCGTGTCTGAATTTTTCCTTTGTGTAGATGAGGGCTCAAGCCTACGATTCCTAGTTTTCAATTCTTGAGGTGTGTTCGTGTGGGTCTCCGTGGCACGGAAATGCGCCCAATTAGTAATACGAGCTGACCACCGCCATGTGCATTGTTTTTCAGTGGCGAGGTATGAGTATGAAAATATAGATTCCCAGCAGTGTTTGCTGCCTATCGTGCCATTCGTAGTGTTTGGTATTCTTGAATAACCAAAGTTCAGTACAGACATCTTTGAAGTGGCTGTTACGGATTCATGTGGGATGCTGCGGGTCCGTGAGTATCGCTAGTGCGACGTCGGAAATCATTGTCGACAATATACGACGTTTCACTGTCCCCTTAGTTTAGCCCCACATGCATCTATGAGCGTTTAAATCCCCGGTATGACCAGAGCAGCTGTTTTCGCCATCTGTGCGACTTTTTGATAGATATCGTCTAAGCTCACCTATTGGTGCTGCGTATCGCTATCCGGTCTCTCACTATCTTCCTAACATCACATAACTTCATCTGCAGCGCCTCGAGGACGCGATGGTAAGATGGTATCCTCGAAGCGCTGCAGATAAAGTTATTTGATGTTAGGAAGATAGTGAGAGACTGGAAAGCGTGGCGTGATATGGTCCATAGGGTCACGAAGAGTCGGACACGACTGAACCACTGAACTGAACTGATCGCTATAGATATTTAAGAGGTATGGGACCTTTCTGGTACGCTTTGATGGAAAGAGTCGAAAACAGATATATTATTTCTCTGTTGAGGGTTCCAAATCAATTATAAGGGCTCTAAAATACCTGTGAACCAAAATGCACGTAAAAGGTTTAGTTGGTTTATACTATAGGGTGCGAGCTTCGCAACCCCCCCCCCCCCCCCTAGCGCTAACTTTCCGATTAACTGTAATTTCTGGTTGTGGTTTCAAAGTATCAATGTATTGCTACAGCGCGGCTCTTCATCTTCAATAGCCCCTCTATTTCCGCTGTAGGATCTGGAATGTATATATACATTCCAGATTCTGGTGGCTATAAAGTGCCAGTTGGGGCCATCGAGCTAAGCGGTGGCACCTTATTTTAAAGCAGGTCGTGGTTTTCTGGATCTCTGGAAGTTTGCTATCGAACCTCATGTCAATGGCTGTTAGTTTTGAAATCGAGGGCTGTATTCTTTTTATTTTAATTTTATGGCCCTAAATGCATCCACTAAGGAAACTTAAGTATTGATCCTTCTCTATAGGAGGACTGATGTATTGTTGAGGGTCAGTGAGCGCTACGATACGCTTTTACAGGTCCTGAATTGAGAGGTTTCGTATCGAAATCGAAACGTGTGGTGTAGTCTTCGACCTGTTGAAGTCTGGCGTAATTCGTAAGACAGCAGCATGCTCGGCAATCAAGTAGTACCAGCACATTGCCCCTGCGACCCAATTTTTCTACCTGAAAGGTGGGTTCGTGCTTCCACGCGTAGGCTAGGTTCCTAATTTAGGTTGGAGGCTGTAGCTGAAGTGGAACAAGGTTTGTCTGTTGGTATCTTGGTATGCACCCAAGCGGTATGTTCTGTGTATTTCCCTAGTTCTGCTTCAATTCATTGAATCTATTCTCTAAGTATCTGCTCAGTCAAGGTGAGAAGGGCAAAACTACAATACTTCTCCAACTCCTTTCAATTACTGCGCCAACTGCTGGGTTGACACTGTGAGGCTGTGATGAATCCCTCTTTCTCTCCTCTGCCTCGCAACGAGCGTTGCAAATGCACGGCTGCTTACCGGCGTCTTGTCGTTTTTCTTGCTCTCTTGTAAATTTATGGCACCTCGCTTAGGATCAGGGGCGTGGGTCTCTTTGTCCTCCTCTAAATGGGGTTGTTTGATCCCTCGCAGCCATTACACTTTGCACTTGATTTCTACTGCCTCTCGGGATTAAGGCTAAAGCTTTTAATAGTTCATACTATCGGCGTTCGTTCGTCTGGGCACACTATAGCTGCCAATCAGATGGCGTCATGATTATGTCATCAGAAAAATAAAAATCTTGTCTCTACCTTTAACCTTTAAGCGCTTTAACCAACCGGGCTACGCCTGGGATAGTGAAACGCAGTTTATAATTTTCGTTGTCTGCCATGAGGAACATAGTTAAAAATAAATAAATCAATCCGATCTCCACCGGGAATCGAACCACAATCCCCTGCATCCCCAGCCGAGCGCTTTAACAGCCCGGGATCATAAAACGCACGTCATAATACTTTTCTACAGGAAGGATAATTGTAGCGGTGACAATGATGATGTAGTTAGTATTAATGACAATGATTACATTAGGAATAATAAGATGGCGCATTTAATTGATACTAGTAATGAGAGAAAACGTGATGTGCGGTGTGCATCAGCAACGCTTAGGCTTTCGCATTTCTGAAGTGTAGATTCCACAGTGCTATCGGTATTCTTTTACAGACCGTCTGTAGAACCAGTCAAGTGGACCTAGCCGTATGCAAAGCACTATGGCTGAAAATCATGTCCTTTAGTGGTAGTTGATCCCGCACGCCCCGCAGCCGTTATCCTGTGGATTGGTATACATATGCCATGTGGTCCACGGTTCCTCATCGGGTAAAGGCTAGTGTAGCCTTACGGTAAGGGAAAAGATGAATCGCCTCTTCCCATTGCTGTTGTGGAAACGGTATTCTATCGCTTTCAACGGTAAATGCCGCCATGGTCTTGGTCTGTTGTAAATATCTGTACAGCCACCACGAAAGCGTCTAGTAAGTATAGTGGCTTGACGATGCCAACTTTCGAGGATGAAGGGTTGGCTAGAATTGCTCCGCGAACGTGTCTTCAGTCATCTTGTGGTAGACTCGAAAGCGAAGGTCACGCCCAGAAATGCATATGTTGTCGATTACCATGACTTGCGCATGCATGAACATCTCGAATTCGAATGAAAATGGCGTTACATCCCACGCTAGCCAGATAGCGAGTGCCCGCTTCAGTCTTGGAATGTGAGCAGCAGCACAAAGACCTTCCTGGTTGTGATGCATTCTCTTTGAGTACAAAAAGTAGCGCGTAATTGTACGCTTTATTGGGGTAACGGCTTCTTAGGTCAGACTTGGAGAAAATCTGGAGATGTTTAGCGCTCTGGATGCTGCTTACTCAGCGTCGATTCTCTGAGCAAGCAGTTCGTTATCTGGCCGTCCGTGTCACACCCGCGGCGCAGTGCCTCCTGTAGTGTGCGTTGGCTGATATATTCCGTAGCTTGATTGAACAACGGCATGTTTTAAGTCGGAATTTTCGGAATTATTTGCATTTTTCCAAGTTTAGCCGGGACATCTGCGCCGAACGCCACCGGTTAGGCTTAGACTTACGCTTAAACCTGGCGCCCATGTTCTCGGAGAAGGAAAGTGCCGTACAGTAGCCAAACTCTGACATATCTGGTCATCTGTAGTATCTGCGCTTTCCTATAGTGTCTTGCTAGAGTTCATAGAAATCATGTTTAGAAGATGCGAATTGGCAGCCAGAATTATGGACATCGTTTGAACAGAGCCGCGGGGAACTCGTCTGCTCTTTGCCATCTTCTCCACTATATTATTATATTACTCTACATTAGCTACATTAGGTGCAACACTAACCTGCCGGCCGTACTGCACCTCCTCCACCTTCATCGAGGCTTCCATCCTGAATGCCTCTACTGTAAAGTCGACCACCATTCGCAGAAGCCCGTGGAAAAGTCCGAAAAACAAGAGTTCCTTCATTACCAGTAATGAGGCGCCTGTTTTCGTGGCCTAGGGAGATGAGAATCGGCCCGGTTAAAAACTTGCGTCTTCTCTCGCATTAACACAATGGTGCCTTCAGTAGCCCGCTCCTGCCTCGAGTGTAACGCCATTGCAATCCCTCTCTTTTCTCATGTGATATATTCTCGGCGAAACGTTTCCCATGAGGTAAAAAAAACGCCTCATAAGCCTCTAACGACGTTCTCCGCAACACCTTTAGGGCTAAATACATGTTTCTTAGCATACCACCACCATCACACTCGTTGAAGCCCGACACACGATCAAACATGTCTAATAAACCTTCAAGTTCCTCACACCTGTTACAGGACAACAATGGTGTTGAGCTAGGTGTTTGAAGGTCAAATGGTTAAGCAGTACATATTACTGTGAGTAGACTGGCTGCCCACGGCCATTTCTGGCATTGTCAGGACGCTGAGCTCAATCTGTAGGCCTCGGTGGCTACTACTACCTTGTAAACGGGAGTTGCGACAACGCCCTGAAAAATGGGTTCAAAGCTGTGTTTTTTTAAGCATGCATGCAGTATTACTCCGCACGGATAAATAAATGTCACCGACAGAACGTTAAGAATTCAGGGTGCGTTTTAAGAAACATCGTGGAACGCGGAGCTTCTCACAAGAGAGAAAGGACTGGCCACTGGTACGAATATAACGGGCCAAATTGTAACACAGTTCGCACGCTTGACCACGCAATGACAATGCTCAGTATATGGTACTATTTGTTGCTCTACGATGCCAGTTACAGCCTTTGCCCTTCGTTGCCCAGTCGAAAAAAACTACAGAATTGTGTCAAAAATAGGACAAAATATCCTGTAGTTCTGTCGTAATCATAAGATTTTCCTGTAATTCTGTAGTACTTTTCTGTAGTTCTGTAGTATATTTCTGTTGTCTGTAGTTCTGTAGCACTTTTCTGTTGTAACTACACAAATCTCTGAAATTACGACAGGATGTTCTGTTGTCACAACAGGTTTCTCGTAAAAACAGCACAGAAATTCTGTCGTAACATCAGAAAATTTTCTGTAGTTTTTTTTTCGACTGGGTGCGCTCCGTATTTCTCATAGTTTTGCTGGCAAAACTTGATCGTTGGAATTCAAGGCAACGTTCAGGTTTTTACGAGAATGAGACATCTCTTCAAACATGAATACCGTGCGAGATGTCACTTCAAATTTTATTTCCTTTAATTTAATACCGATGCTAGCTTGATGGCCCTTTGACTTTTATGCCTTGCTCCTCCGATTCATCCGGGCCCGTAGAGTTGTAGCAGGTACCAGTGGTCTCTCCGTTTAGATATACACAAAAGCAACCATCTGTGCATTTCCAACCATTATCTTGAGAGCACTGGACAAAGGACAAAAAGATGAAAAAAACGACATAAAACAAATAAACACGCTGGCATTTCACTGCACAAAGGTTTGCATAAAAATAGTCTGACACCTCCCAAGTAGGACAAAGTGTGGCTGGGCCCGTGGGGCAGTTCATACTGGCATCATGCGGGATTTGCAACTCGTGCCCCGAGGGGTCCCGCGTAACCTGCCCAATTTAGCCACGATCGGTCCCAATTGGTACCAATGTTGAAAGCCCAAATAGGGCTACCCGCATTCGGCCCTGATAGCCGAATGTGCGCAGCATACCAAAATCACTAATGAACCCTATTTTGCACAGGCGAGCGCCGCCCCATTGAACAACATTTTAATTTTCATGTCTGCTAGCGAACGCGATGGTTAGATGGCATCTTCGAGGCACTGCAGATGAAGTTAAGTGATGTTAGGAAGATGGTGAGAGACCGGAAAGCGTGGCGTGACATGGTCCATAGGGTCACGAAGAGTCGCACACGACTGAACGATTGAACTGAACTGAATACCTTTCATACCCGAATTGTACCGGCGCGGTCTTTACTGGGGCCAGCCCGATTTGGGCTGGCCCACGTGTTGCTCTAATAAGTTGAATCGAGCGTTTTCGGGGCTACCCATGTTGCATTAACCATCAAGCGTGAAACAGTGAGCACCATTTTTTTACTTTGTATTCTATGCTCAGCAACACAAGCGAAATTTATTACCAACTCTATAATAATGTGGGCTGGCCCACATAGTCCCCTAAGTGTTTCTCTGAAAATTTATCTGGTGCTGTGTGTCGAATAATAATGACGCAGGGGAGATCAAGAGGTAGTTCTGTATATATTCGTAAAGTGGAACAGCTACTGCTACATATTGTCGCCAATACTGCATAATTAGCATATAGTGGACAGAGTGAAAGAGATAGCCTATAGTAATGGCATAAATATTCTTAGAAGAGTTACGCGAAACCTCTTGAAGAGGCAATTAGCGGTGCGTATAATAGGAATTACATAAGTAAAATGACACCCTTAAAGATACGATGAAGGAGTTTCGGAGAGGTATACGCCCGCCTACGGCTAATATGGGGCCCACTGCGGCCTTTTATAGGCAGCCCCAATTAGACTATTCTTACCTTTACCTTATAGAATACGTATATAGGTTGCATTTGCCCCCAAACACCCCAAAAAGGCCTGTGTGGGCAGCGTGGGGGCATGCGCGCTCTTTAGCCCGGCCGCCACCCGTACGGGACGCATTCAGCTTTTGAATGGGCAGCCCCATTGGGGCTAGCCCATCTTCGATTCGCTTCAGGGTCACATTTGAGTCACTTCTGTCGTAAAGCGCTCCAGAAGAGACCGATGTGGGCATATTCGGATATGAGCACTTTTCAGCCCCACTACGGGCAATGCGGAAACTATCGAGGTTTTTGGTGGCCGCTCCATTTGGGGCAGCCAAGGAGTTTTCTGCATGAAGCCTACAGTCCTGCCTGACCTTCCCCGAGTACCCTTCAATGTTCTCACCTAGGCAGCGTGCGGGCATGCCCGTTTCTAGCCCTACCTCGCCCCATGTCTCGAGACCTTCTGGGTTTTTGAATAGGCAGCCTCATTTAGGTTAGCCCAGGCTTCTTCTACATAAAGCCCAAATTTGCTTTACATCGGCCCTAAAATTCCCCAAGATGGACCTTTTTGAGGACGAGAAATGGGAATATGTGCCCTTTTAGCCCTTGCCACGCCTATATGATGCCAAAATTGTAATAGCATAGGCAAGCCCAATTCGGGCTTACCCGTTTGGGGCCTAAATGGGGCCCTCATGGTTATCATTGTGATTGACTCACGGATATCTCATGGTTATCATTGTGATTGTATACGGGGGGGGGGGGGGATCGCTCCGTATATTATGTGCCTCTTCTATCGGTTCGAGAGATTATCGGTTAAGAATACAATTATGCATCTTGAACTGTTGTGGAGGGAATAGGACTTCGCCTCTGTCTTTACCCTACAGACACCGAAAACCATTACGAGTCGCGACATTTTCCTTTAGCTGCCTGTGGTGATTATCCATATCCTTTTTTGAGTCGCTGCGGGTTGACATCGGTGTATGTGTATGAATATCGAATATGTTTATGCGTATTATCAAGAATAGACATTCCTATCGGCTACACTTAGATATTAAAGCAAATACTTTTTAAAACTTTTGAGTACGGGTTCAGAGAGCTGGCCATAATCACTTCGCCTATATCTGCCCATAACAGCATGCTAATCACATTTCACGAGAGGAAAAAAATACCGACCTCTTCCGGGCATTCTTCTGGCTCATACTCCTTATTAGCTCCTTTGGTGTCTGAGAGTGCACTTGGTTTGCTCTGGCATACGGTGCTAAAGAATAGAAACAGTCTTGAGACAACCCAGACATATGATGTGTAAACAACTATTGGTTTCTTTTCTCGCCACAAATAATACAATTTCGAAGTTCAGAGCAAATTCCCCAATCTAATCAAATATTTGTAGCTTTTTCAATGATGTGAAATAAACAGGCGCTGATAAGATAAATTATATTTGACATCTGCGAACTGCACTACACTTGTGGCGTACCGTAAAAACGAGAAAACGGTTATCTTTAACGCGGCCAAATTCTTAGAGTATTATTTTTCATTTATGTAGAAATACGTGAAATCCTACCAATATCTCAAGGAAGGGTCAAGGCAGGTCCTGGCAGATATACAAATTCGAAACGTTTAAATCCTCTTCTAACACGATAGCTCTAAAGGGTAGTCGACTTGTTCTGGGACTAATGTCGCGAGACAACTTGGCATTGGCGAGCTGTGAAAACCTCCCAACTCGACCAGCTGCTTGGTGTTGAGGCCTTCACGCATTCGGAGCCCTTAAAACCTGAGTCGCCTACCCTACGCTAGGCCATGCATGCACGTGAGAATGGATTGCTTAAAGCGTCGCATTTTACACGGGGTGTCCCAGCTAACTTGAGCAAAGGATAGAAAATAAAATATTTTAGGTGGGCTTCGGAAGCCCGTTGCATACAGCTACCAGAAGTCTTTCCAGCAGACCTTTTCTCCTCACCGCTCAACTTCGCCGCGTCGTCACTCCCTGTATCCTCTGCGACAGCGCCCCAATCTTGCTCAAGAGGAAAACAGAAGCCGCGCTTCCTGAGGGGAAAGCTGCGCAACGGGCAAAACGTAAAAGGTCTCACTTAATTCCAGCAAACCTGCTTGAGGTTTCTGTTGAAGGTGTTGTTGTAGTACTGGCTGTGGTCGACACCGGCGCTGCAGTTTCTGCCATCGCTTCAAGTACGCCGCTCGTTGATAAAAGTGACCACATCTCCTTCAAAATACTTGCTATGCACGGCAAGTGCCCAGCCTGTAGAGCCTATAGCGGCATGCACAGCTGGAGTCATCATTCAGGAAATTGTGTATGCAATTGAGTTGGTCGTTTTGCCTTCCTGCTCTCATAATCTCATCCTGGGTTGGGTTCTCTGTCGCGCCATATGCGGTGATCAACTGTGGTCGTGCTGGACTGGTTTTTTGCGTTTGACGAACCGTCGCCGGACGCTCTTTCTCCCAAAGTCGTCGTTCCCGAAGATAACGACCTTCTTGCGGGCTATATCGTTCTTGTGCTCACCGCTTGTGCTTTTTGCCGTCGTACCGATGTACTTTTCACACCATCGCCCATTGTTTTACACCGCAAAAGTCTTCCCCTGCCTTACGCCATATTTCTATATCAGCTAGTCCCACCGCTCTCTGGATTTCTGATCCATTCTCATTCGTCGTGCCCCTGCGTCGCAGTGAATGCATTTGCACCATCCAGCTCATTGCTTCTATTCTCACCGGGGACGCCAAAGCCGCTTCGCAGCCCACTGACTAGCTGTACTCCCACTGCCTGTTCTTGAGCTAGACAAGTCTTCTGCAGACGTTTTCCTCCACCCTATTGATGCGTCTTCCTGGGCCTAAACGCTCAGAACTTCTCGCACTGCTTCATCAATTCCGTTCTTCATTCAACTCTCACTAGCTCACTTTGAAACGCACGTCAACTGGCGCCCACCGCATTGACATCGGTTGCCATGCGCCTCTGCATCAGAGCCTCTATCATGTATTTTCCACCGAGTGCCAAGTTATTGAAGCGCATGTTCACACTATGCTTCAGAATGGCGTGATTGAGCCTTCTAGAACCCCACGGTCCTCCCCTGTTGTCCTAGTGACGCAAAAAGACTGTTCTATTCGCTTCTGCGTCGACTTCCGTCGCCTAATTAAAGTAACGTGGAAAACCGTTAAGCCCCTTCCGCGTATCGATGATGTATTGGACTGCTCACAAGGCGCTGAACTGTTTTCTTCGCTCGATTTAAGATCCGGTTATTGGCAGGTGCCCATGGCGGTGGAAGATAGCCCGAAAACTACATTTGTTACCTCTGGTGTCCTCTGTGAATTTACCGTCGTGCCTTTCGGTTTCTGTAATACATCTGCTACATCCGTGCATATGGTGGAGATGATTCTGCGTGTCCTGAAGTGGAAGACGTGCCTATGTTACCAGTCGAAATTGGTTTTTTTTCGCCGTACTTCGCGACCCCCCTCTCTCGCCTGAAGCAGATCTTGACATGTCTTGCGAACGCCAGTTTGCAGCTCAACAAGAAGTGTCGTTTCGCTGCTCGTGAGCTGACCATTAGGCAACGTTGTGTCAAACGAGGGCACCCCTCCTGATCCCACCAAACATCGGGCTCTGACTGCCTGCCCCAACGCTGCTACCCTTAAGCAACTGAGAAGCTTCTTGGGCCTGTGCTAATACTTTCGGCGCTGGATATGGAATTTTATACGGAACTTTGCTTTCATTGTAGCCCCGCTGACTCAGATCCTCGGCAATAACAGATTTTTTCGCTGTTTAACCCAGCTGCGATGACGCCTACAATACTTCGCGCCGCCTCCTCACAGGCCCGCCCATCGTGTGCCATTTCGGCCCCTCAGGGGCCCACCGAAGTGCACGCAGACTCCAGTGGTGTCGGCCTCAGCTTGCTGAACGCCCCTCTGGGTTCTGTGAATGCGTAGTCGCCCGCCGCTCTCATGAATCCGAATAAAACTACTCCGCAAATGAAAATTAATGCTTCATCATTGCCTGGGCGCTCACAAAGTTTCGCCCATACCTTTACGGCCGTGCTTTTGATGTGGATGGCCTTCATCGCTCAAGGACCCCTCCGGCTGCTTGGTACGGCGGGCTCTTCGTGAGCAAAAATATGATATCCGTGTTATTTACCGACCTGGTCGCAACCATCGAGACGCCAATGTTTTGTCTCGCTCCCCGCTCCCAGCAAAACTTGCCAGCCTCTCTGTTTTGGACTCCGCCGCGACTTCACTCGAGATCAGTGACGCCCGCCGAACAACGAAGATCCACGGATAGCATCTCTTATTTATTACCTCTCCAACCCTTCGGCGATTACCCTTTCACGCGCCCTTCGACGTCAAGCTTCCCACTACAGGATTTGGGGTAACCTCCTTTACCGACGCAACTACAACTGAAGTGGACGGAAATGGCTCCTCGTGATTCCGCGCCATTTCGGACTCAAAGATGGACAGCTTTCCACGCCGATCTCCAGAGCATGCATGCCGCAGTGTTCAAAGCGTACACTCGAAATTGTCTTCGCTACTATTAGCGCGGTAAGTACAACTCGGTTCTCAAGCACGTCCGATCGTGTGTGCCTTGCTAATACCGCAAACCCTCCTCTCACCTTTCGTTTGGTTTTTTACAGCCGCTCATACGCCCGCTGAGACCATTGAACCGCATCGATATTGACCTCTACGGCCGTCTTCTGTACACGGCTGATGGCAAACGCTGGATCATTGTCGCTGTCAAGCAACTGTCGCGATATGCCGAAACCGCCGCGCTCTCATCTGCTATATATATATGGCCGGTTTCCTATTCAAGCAATTCATTAGCCGCCATGGTGCTCCTCGTGAAATGCTCAGCGACAGAGGCCGTGCTTTCTCATCTGACGTCATTCAAACCCTGCTCTCTCAGTGGAATATCACTCACTAGACATGGACCGCCTACCACCTGAAAACAAACAGTCTTAATGAAGGATTTATTCATACCCTCGGTAATATGCTAGTGAAGTATATATACTAAACGACCACACGAACTGGGACTTTGTCCTTCCTTATAATACCTACGCGTACAACACTGCGGCGCACTCCAGCAAGGATTTCTCTCCGTTCTTTTTGCTTTATGGTCGGTTCCAACCACTCCCCTTACACTATTCTCCTCTACAACCCTGACGCATTTGAATATACCACAGTAACCGAAGCTACACACCACGCCGAATATTGTCTCCAGATTGCCCGGACTTCACGACCGCCTCTCAGTGCATATGGTGGTGGTGTCTTGCCAAAAACATCGGCAAGACACCGATCAGAAGACTGCACCGCACTTCGAGCCCGGATCACTCATGCGGCTATGGTTTCCATACGGCAGCCCCGGCTTCTCAAAAAAACTTGTCTCCAACTACCATGGGCCCTACCGTGTCACCGAGCGTACTTTACCGTGAATTACATTGTTGGCGCTTCGGCCGTGAGCCCCGACATGTGCAGCGCTAAGGCGTTCTAAAACAACATTGTGCCTTCGTCCCCTTGTGTCCATAATGGCTATTTTTTCTCTAGG
>JAJIZL010040709.1:0-34123 GCA_023969395.1 Amblyomma maculatum
GCTCGAAAAATCACCAAACAGATCCGTGACTATAAAAAGGCTAATTTTCCGGCTATTAACGCGGAACTCGCTGAATTTCTTGACTTTTTTTCCGTGGGCTTTGATAACCGCTCTGTTGAAACTAACTGGAACCTCTTTCTTACTAAAATCAATGACTTGACAAATACTTATATTCCGTTACGGTCTATATCTTCCCACTCAAAAGCTCCGTGGTATAACGCATACTTAAAACGGCTGTCAAATAGGAAAAAGCGCTTCTACCGAATTGCCAAAAGGTCTGGCAGTCAAGAAAAATGGGAGGCGTATTACGGGGCTAACAATGCTTACGTATCTGCACTTAAAAACGCGAGGCATAATTTTCTTCATAATACGCTTCCCAACATTCTTACCACGGACCCAAAAAGGTTTTGGAGGGTGGTTAATCCAACCGATAATAACACCATTTCTTTATTAGACGCTAACGGCCATTCCATCCCGGATGAAGATTGCGCAACAGTTTTAAACTCCGCCTTCTGCAGTAATTTCGTTCAGTGTAACTACGCCACATTTCCGCAAACTAAACACTATAATTACCAAACTATGGATCCAATAATAATCGAACCCCGGGGTATTGAGAAGATAATCGACTCCCTTAAAATATGTTCTAGCCCAGGCAGTGACTTCATCAATTCAAAATTTCTAAAGGGTGCTAAAACTTACTGTTCATTATTACTGTCTAAGATATTTCAGCAGTCCCTCCTCACTGGTGCCCTACCTGCTGACTGGACGGTCGGGAAGGTGATCCCCATCTATAAATCAGGTAACAAGAATTCACCCCTGAATTACCGCCCCATCTCCTTAACAAGCATTCCATGTAAAATTTTAGAACACATATTATATTCAGGCATCGCAAACTTTCTGGATTCCAATTCATTTTTTACTAATACACAGCACGGTTTCCGTAAGCGGTTGTCTTGCGAAACACAGTTAGTATCATTCACACATAAACTTCATTCCATCCTCGATCGCCGCTCATTAGCCGACTGCGTCTTTCTCGACTTCCCAAAGGCGTTTGAAAAAGTACCCCATAAACTACTACTCCTCAAGCTAAGTAAACTTAACCTCGATCCAAATCTGTTTTCCTGGCTTGAATATTTTCTTTGTAACCGCTCTCAGTTCGTATCTACTAACAATACATCTTCCCCATTACGTCCCGTCGAATCTGGCGTACCACAGGGTTCGGTTTTAGGCCCTCTCCTCTTTCTAATTTATATTAACGACTTACCTAATTGTGTATCTTCTAACATTCACCTTTTTGCTGATGACTGCGTTATTTTTCGGGAAATTAACGACATTAACGATTTCTGTGCTCTACAAGACGATCTCACTTCCATATCCGCGTGGTGTAAATTATGGCTAATGCAACTAAATTCTTCAAAATGCAAAGTTTTACGTGTTTCCCGCACATCACCTGCTACTAATACATATCATCTGAATAACACTGCACTCGAGGCTGTCACATCATATCGATATCTTGGCGTCCATATAACTTCTTCTCTCACTTGGTCACTCCACATTACCACCGTAATTAACAACGCTAACAGCATGTTAGGCTACCTGCGCCGCAACTTCTCCGCCGCTCCTACTTCATTAAAACTAACGCTGTATAAAACGCTTGTCCGCACTAAACTCGAATACGCATCAGCAATTTGGGACCCAAGCTCCACTAACTTAACTAATTCACTCGAGCTAGTGCAAAACAACTCTGCCCGGTTCATCCTTCTTAACTACAATCGTACAGCAAGTGTCACCTCCATGAAAAACATGCTAAATCTACCTACTTTAGCCTCCCGTCGAAAATTCTCACGGTTATGCTTATTTCATAAACTTTTCTACAATTGCCCCATTCTACGAGATGAACTAATTTCTGTGCCATATTTCATCTCATCCCGGCTTGATCATGCACATAAAGTCGGCATCACATCATACAAAACCAAAGCTTGTTCGCAGTCGTTTATTCCCCGCACATCAGCAGATTGGAATCACCTTCCCGGATCGACAGCCAGCATTCAAGACAGCCTGCGATTCCGTGCCAACTTAGCTAACATTGTATACTCAGGCCCTTAACAATTGTATTCATTGCTGTTACAATCACCAATGTTATTTTTGCCTTTCACTTACAACTATATTCTTACTATAGCAGCTAAAAATGTATAACCAGGAACATGACGCTTGTATTTTTCATTTTTGTACTTTAACCTCTGTTCTATTTTTGTAACCACTCCCCTCTGAAATGCCCCTGGCCTTGAGGGTAATCATAAATAAATAAATAAATAAATAAAGCATAGCCCCATTCTTGATGTCTGGCGTTAAAGTCACATCAGCAAGGGATTATTCCCGGCCGCCTTGATGGCTTTGCGCATAAGGGCCCTAAATCTAATTTTCTTTTGCTTGGGTGAGCTATAAATGTTAAGAAGGAATAGACTGGGATCTTCTCTTCGTCCCGTTAATATCTCAAGGAATACGTTCTCGATATCTCTCGAATTCAAATCATGTTCTATCACCGCTACATTGCGCTTGACAAAGGTCGCCACCGTCGATTTCACGCCTCTATCGCTGTTGAACACTTGGTATCCCATTAGTTTGGCTCCCTTCCCTGTTTCCTGAAGGGCGATTGCGAGGGGGGTCTCAGTTATGAGTGGAAGGTATTGCTGCAGTAGCGCTCTCTTGCGCTGGAAGCCGCGACAGTTCCACTGCCAAATTTGGTTTTCATTTACGCGCCTGGCCATTTTGCAGCTGGGTTAGCGTTTGCTCGACATTCTGCTGCCACGTGGTGACGGCTACGAGTTCAGTTCGAACACTTTGCACTTCCCCTGCAAGTGCCTGTACCTGGCTCTGAATGTGGTTCATGAATAGGGTCATTTGGCTCATGAATGAATTCAATTTTTCGTCAAGCCTCTTTTCGAGTTCTTGGAACGGGTCAGCTTCATTATTTTGCGCTTCACCGGGGGCGGGCGAGACGTCTCAGTCGCCATTTGCTCCTCCCCTTTCGCCGGTGGCGCCGCTTGACACTTGACGTGATGAGGCGCTTGACGCCCACATCACGGAGGCAGAGGTAAGGGCGGAAATTGTAAGACTAAAACCTAAATCAGCCCCGGGCCCCGATGGGATCACCAATAAAATGCCAAGGAATCTAGACGATGACTCTATTAGTCTACTAACGCAATTCATTGGAAAAGTTTGGGAAATGAGCCAGTTGCCAGATCAGTGGAAAACGGCAAACATAATACTAATACCCAAACCGGGAAAACCCCCGCAATTGGAAAATTTGAGACCGATTTCCCTAACCTCATGCGTAGGGAAGTTGCTGGAGCACGTAATACCGACAAGAATAACGTGCTTCATGGAGCAAAACACCTGTGGCCGCACGATATGGTCCGTTTCCGACCACACTTGTGCACGCAGGACGTAATGCTTCGACTAAAGCATGATATCATAGACTCGCGATCGAGAGACGCCAAAGTGATCCTGGGCCTAGACCTCACCAAGGCCTTCGACAATGTCAGGCACGAGGCTATCCTCGAAGGAATCGAAGTGCTCGGAGTAGGGGAGAGAACATACAACTACATAAAAGACTTCTTATCGGGCAGAAAAGCCTGCATGATATTTCAAAATTTAGAATCTCCTACGATAGAGTTAGGAAGCAAAGGCACACCGCAGGGCTCAGTGCTATCGCCTTTTCTATTCAACGTGGCAATGAGAGGCCTCCCGGGTAAACTTAACCGAATCAAGGGGCTAAATTTTAGCATGTATGCGGACGATATTAACCTCTGGATTAACCATGGGAGCGATGCGAGTACGGAGGAACGCCTGCAAGCAGCGACTGACATCATTGTCTATTACGCGGCTAAAAGGGGACTTTCGTGCTCCCGGCATAAATCTGAGTTGTTCGTTTATAACCCAAAGTACCTCCGCTGCAAGAATAGCAGGGAGTTTCATATTCAGGTGGAGGGCAAACCGGTGCCAAAAGTAGATCAGATCAGGATTTTGGGGATGGCCATTCAATCACACGGTCACAACGGAGAGGTCCTGAAAAAATTAGAAAGTTACGCCATGCAAACCCTCGGGCTCTTGAGGAGGGTCGCCACTAAATGAAGAGGCCTCAAGGAGAGAAATTTACTAAAACTAATCCAGGCATACGTAATAAGCAGAATCAGTTACGCCACACCCTACCTGGACATCAAGGCCAGCGAAAAAGAGAAGTTTGACTGCCTGATTCGAAGATCTGTTAAGAAGGCGCTAGGACTGCCCATGGGTACCTCGAGCGAACGACTGCTCGAACTCGGGGTGCGTAACACGTGGGCAGAATTGGCGGAGGCAGTGCGAGTCTCCCAATTAGAGAGACTAAGCACGACCGAGACGGGCAGGGTAATCCTTGCAAAAGTAGGCCTCAACCCAGACAGGGGAGTTCAAAAAAAAAGTCACAATTAATAGTGAAATCAGGATTGCCTTGGTAGTCCCCCCCTTCCCTAGGAATAGGCATCCAGAATTTAATGTCGAAAGAAGGGCCAAACGAGCTGAAGCTCTAGAGCGACGGTTCAAGAACATGGGAGCAAAGGAAGTAGTCTATGTTGATGCGGCAAGCGGCAGAACAGGTGCGGCGGTAGCTTCGGTAGTCGATGGCCGAGGGGCACCGGTATCCGCGGCAGCCATCAGAGGCCGCAACATAGAGACTGCGGAGGAAGTTGCGATAGCGCTAGCTTGCGTAGGAACAGAAGCCAAGTTCATAATTAGCGACAGCAAAACTGCCATTCAAAATTTTGGGAAGGGGTGCATATCGCCGGAGGCGGCCAAAATCCTCACCCAAAGAACAATAAATAGGAAAATTCAGTTAATTTGGAAACCCGCTCACGCTGCCGTCCCTGGTAACGAGGCGGCTCACGAGCTAGCCCGAGCTCTCTACTTCCGGGTAGCCGTCGAGCCCCCCGAACACTGGGCATACGACGATCGTCTGCAAAATTACGGGGAAATCGTCGACCATTATAAATTGGGACGTAGACTGGAACCCCCACCAGATGTTAGACTAAATAATAGAGAAGCTGTCGCGTGGAGGCGGCTACAAACTAATACGTTCATGAACCCGGTCTGGGCGTTTCACGCGCTACCAGACTTTAGGGACAATGATCTCTGCAAACACTGTGGGGCGAGAGGGACCCTCGACCACATAATTTGGGAGTGCCCACAATCTCCAGGGATAGGGCAAAATATTACAAGTAGAGAAGCCTGGGATACCCTGCTGCGAAGCGCGGACCCTGCGATCCAGCGCCGCACCGTCCATCTGGCGGAAGAGGCCGCAAGAAGCCAAGGGCTACCTGCCAGCTTCTAATTCAAGGGCGCACGACTCCCCGTTTTCGATGGAATTAAAAGTTGTACAACCAACCAACCGTTTTGTCGCGCTTGCTTGCCGACGCGCCGCCGGGGGCCTCTTGTCGTCTGCTTCGTCGTCATCGCCCTTCGGCACGAACTCGCAAGTTTTGTTGCCAGGCTATACATCCCTGGCGTTGACCTCACCTTCGATTTTGTGTTACGTCGTGTGCGCGGCGGGTGCAGGACAGTTCTGGGCTAGACTGGCCGCTCTCTTGAGTTCGCGAAGGCAGTTATCGAAGCGGTGAATTGTTGTTGTTGACGGGACATGAGCGGGAGGTTGCTACAGTATGCAGTCCCTGGCTGCGAAGGTATTACTAGTGACGGCAGGACAAACATTCTGCATCAAGTGCTTCAAAACGCCAACCTCTGGAAACAGTGGCTACCGCTCATCGGGTAGCCAGCATCGGTGAAGAAAGCGTTTATCTACGTTTGCTTTACCCGGATATGTGGTTCGCGATTTGGGGATCCCAACAAGACTGAGTCTGCGTGAAGGAGCGGTACCAACGCTGTTTCTTCCAACCCTGCCGGTAAGTGTAAATGAAAAGATTGTGATAATATTAGCTTTAGACGCGTTATCACAGTACAGTTTGGATTGATTTTTTTTTACCTCAGTCGATCTTGCTCGGCGTTGTGGCATGCATATAGCAAGATTTGTCATGATCACTGTGAACTACACTGCTCAAAATAAACCAGTGGCGAGCTTACGATGGGATTTTATTATTTTTTAATGGTATGCTAGTCGACCCCACGCACCAGTGCACCCATATAAGCCGTATACTATCATCCTCGGGCTTCAGCAGCGGATTCTTCAACGGCGTGTACTTACGGGGGCAGAGTCCCATCTCGGTACTCATTTGCCGAAGTTGCTTTTCGAGCTCGGGGCCCATAATATCCGTATCGCAGCAAGGGCATGAGATGTTAGCGAAAGACTAGAAATTCAGAATCGAGATCGCAGAGAGCGGTCTTCCGGGCGTTGCGGAGGGAAACTCTCGTGCACCTTGCCCGAACCTTGAAACCTTCGTGTTTAGGCTCCTCTTGCTTTTGACTATACGAGGCCCCTTCGTGAAAGATAACGATCGACTCTAAAAAAAAAAAAAAAAAGAGAGGGGATGAGGTGAACGGGACTGCGTAGTTGTGCGCTGTGGTGTAGTTTGTCAGCCGCGGTTCGGCGTCAGCTGACTGCAACAGCGAACGCGCGCGCCGACAGGAAGTGAACAAGCTGTTCGGTGCCCGATTATTATCGCAGCATGACTCCTGCCCTGTGGCCTTTCTTTTTCTTTTCTTTTTTTTTACGCCGTGTGGTGTTTGTACAGAGCGCACCCTGAAATGTCGCGCGGATGGAGCCGCCTCCATGTTCACCAACCGAGGCGGCCAGGAATTAGAAACACGTGAAAACCGAGATGGGCGTTGATAAGAAGAAAGAGAAGAAAGGAGGGACACTGTCAGGAATGAAGAGATGGAAACAGAAAAAAAAAGTGCCAAGAGGCTTTACCCTTCAGCAGGAGGGGGGGTCGCGAATGAAACGTTATCACTCGCGTGAACTGGCTTAGTCGCTCAAAGTGGTGCCTCTTTATCCCTAAGCGATCAGCTGCCGATCGGAAGTGTAAGAGTTGGTTTTGACAGGAGCATAGGCAGGAGTTATACATAACTAGATTTTTCCTGCAGAAAGGGGGGGGGGGGGAGACAAACTGCAACAAGGGAAGAGGACTTCTCCAAATGGCTCACCGACAGCAATAAGAGCCTTCTCCGGTTCCTAACCGAAAATAATTTGCACGGGTTCTAATAATATGCCTTATGGTAAGCTTGCTTAATAAAACAAGAAAAAACAGCGCGCGCATGCAGTAGTGCAACGATCGAGTGACACAGTTAGGCACAATGTTACAAGTGGCTCACAAATGCACATTTATTTTTATCCCAGCTTTTCCAGGAACAGCGGGTGCAGATCATCAGCCAGCTGGATGGAATGGAAGTGGACCTAGCAGGAGAAGGGCGTTGCGACTCTCCGGGCTACAGCGCCAAGTACTGCACGTACAACGTTGTTATCATACATACTGACCATATTCTACAATGGGAACAGGTAAGGAGAGGTAAGGCAATGCTGCGATACGAAAACTGGCAAGCTGCAATTTATATTAACTGTGTGAAGTCAGCTGCAGTGTCCAATATTGCGAGCATGGGGCCTGGCCTCAATTAACGAGTCTCAGTGCAGTCTTTAACAAAAGGCGACAATTTCTGCATATTATTAGGAGAAATTATTTTCAGCCTCACCAAGAGTGCTCTTGGCAAGTGCTGCTTGCATGTCTATACATAAAAAGAATAATATTTATCATTATATAATACAAACAATTGAATTACAAAATGTTTTATCATTGCAAACTGTTGGGGAAGAGATACATTTGCTGACACATATTATTGTGCAATGAGTTTTTAATTTCATCTATCTACAGACCGCCACCCAGCTATCCGGACAAATTGCAAGAGCAGCAAATCGCCCATACAGCACTACTTTGATGCTTGGCGCATTACTAACCATGCATGCAGTTGCTTGCTTTAATAATTAGGGCGAATACATGGTAATAACATTATTCTATACTGCATTTAGGAAGTTGGAAGCTGTGAGCAGGTTAAAGGGCTGTGAAGCAATAGAACCATGGATCCATACAATCACAAGTCTATGTTGCTGCCCTGGGCCAGGGTAATGGTGACCTGATCATCAGCACGTAGTGCAGCCTGTTGAACCACATATGCGATAAGCGTGATGACCATGATAGATCACTCAGCAAATACCTCCATGAGCTCCTTGCAAACAGGCAATGGATGAGCAGAGGTAATCTGTTTTGTATAGGTTTTTTTTGTAAAGTTTTCACTTTCATGTTGTTTGGAAGGTGCACGGCTCACACTTGTGGCATTTGTCAACCAATGATAAATTTAAGAGATAGGTAATGCAAATAGAACTTCACGGAAAAAACTGTACCCATCAGCACATAACAGCAAGTTCACATATGACATAGCCGAGATTGAAACCCCTAATGAATGAAGAAACAAAATAATGTAAATTTGAGTGCTGAAACTGCAAGATATTTTAATACTGAGGCAGCTTGGTTATACATGCCAGTATAGAACACATATACAATAGGATTTCCCATACTGTCCTATACTGACAATTTTGAAGAAAACAAAGTGTAGCATGTTTGCTCGACATCTCTTAGATTTTTTTTCACCGTAATATAGTAGTACAAGACCTGGAGTCTTTTTATGAATATGATGCTAAAGCTGTTTTCAGCTGCAATGCAGCAGCTGTAAGCAGGTTCAGCATTTACGATTGACTAGATCACACACCAACACTGCAACTCATCAGCCAAATATTTACATATATTTTTTTATGTATATATATTTATAACAGATTCATGTGCTTTCAAGAAGCTGAACTCCATTCTGAAGAACTCCCGGTTTTTAATTGACGCTCAACAACCGTCTCCCAAAGGCCAAACATCTTCCCTTGAATCTTTTCACAACTTTGTCGTCAGGTTTGCTCCCAAAACAATTGCATACTCGGATGGTAGGATGCAAGTAAGGTTTGTTGAATGAAAAAGAAGACTGAGACATTATTTTTCACTCCAGTGTGACTATGTAGTCCAACTTTTTTGCATGGCATGTGCAAACAATAAGTTATTGCATGAAGCTTTTAATGTATGTACATAATACTGTCATTATAAAGGGAACAGAGACCAAAGGAAATAGAACACAGTGCGAAAAAGAAAAACAAAAGTTCATATCATTTGCTCCATTTCCTTTTGCTCCTTTTGATTCTTCAACTTGCTAAGCAGCCCATTGGAACTTGCAACTAAGCAGATCGCTTTTAGTTCGTGCTATGGAATAGCCCTAGAGGGCTGAAAAATTGCTTTGTGACCAATTTCAAGCACCTCAAAACAGTCTTTCTCGCGGTCTAGTGCTGAGGTTTTGAGAAAAAGAGTTCAAAGGTTTTTTTTTTGTATTTTTTTAATGTGAGGAGGGGGAAGCTGCTGTGTTACTGGACGCATTTGGCGCCTTCTTTTTATGGAAGTTGGGCTTGATTTCAGTCTCCTTAGCGCAGGGCTTGATCTGGAGCTCTCATGTTATCAGGCCAGGTAAATTGAGACCCTACAATTGCGATTCACAGGAGTCGACCGTGACATCTACCAAAAAAAAGTGCCCACCACGTAACTCAACCCAACTTCTGCATAAAGTAGGCACTCAATGCACCTTATCAGCCAGCTGCCACAACCCTTCCATCCTGATAGTAAATATACTGCTGTAAAATTAGCTTAACTTATCTTGTGTATTTCTTTTCGAAACTTGGAACACTGCTATGTCAAAGGTAGTTATCATAAATTTGGAGGAGACTGCAGTGCACACTTCTGACATTCAAGGATGCTTCATACAATACGGTAAAAACATATTTGGTAGAATGGGAACGCTAGCCATTCTGTAATCCCCTTGCATGGAAAAAGTGAGACAGGAGGCTATAGACGTACTGCACAGACCACCAACGGTCCTCATTCAAAGTCATTGCTGTTATATTAGGCAGATGGGATGAGATAAAGGACAGTGCACCAGGAATACATAGACAGAAATGACATGAGCTGAGACACTGCAATGACACAAAGTTGAAGGCAAGCATGGAGGGCTGGCTGGAAAAACACCTCGTCTCTCTTTTGTGCTACTCATCTTAGTGCAGTCCCAAGACAAAGGTAGTTTTTAAAGAACTGGAAGTTATCAGCGCAAGTTTCCAACCCCTCTAGAACCGTCTCGAATGTCCCGAAGCTAATGTATTGAAAGTGAAAGAATGCTCAAGGTTCACTTGATCACTTGGACTAATGATGATCGCTAGAATACAACAGCAGGGAGAACACGGGTGATCCATGATATGAAGTTGTATAGCCCATGTCATACATTCATTCTGCTGCTTGAAGATCATTGCATCACATTCTTAATTTGATATAAAGGCGCTGGATATAGAAGCTAAAACATACGCAATCTCTGCTGCAGTGCTGTGAATATAATGCATAATGGTTTCTTATAGTAGCCTCTACTTAGCATAATTTTGCTAGTAGGCAACAAGAAACACATTTTTTCTAAAGAAGGAGAAATTCATTCATATTTACCTTCTTTTCAGGTCACATCTGGCTGTTATTTACTTCAATGAAAATTCTTCTAAGCTCCAGGCACAGAAAAAGAAAGTAGAGGACGGCTGGAAAGTGAAAATGGCAAAATCAGGAAAAGGAAATTTCAGTGCCGCTCTAGTGAAAATGGAGCATACTTTTTGTAAGCTAAAACTTTGTTTTACTTATATTATTGCACAAAAAACTAAGTGAACTGTTGTAATCACGATGACTATTTCCCGCAGCGTACGTCCAGAGGCTCCTCCAGGATGTGGAGAAACGGTCTCAGGGCTCTTCACACAGAGACACAGCTGCAAGCATAGCTTCAGAGCGCCCCCTTATGACTGATGCCTATGAAAGACCGTCAAAAGAAGAACTAATTGCTGCACACAGGCACAGATTTGTGCTTCATCATGACTATTCAATTGCACAGCACAACTGTCAGTATACTGAACCCAAATGCTCAACAGATTGGTATCAGTGAGGTACAGCATTGGCCGTTGGAGCCAAAACAATTGTTTCAGTATGTTTGCGGCGACTAACAATAGCTGGAGCGCAGTTTCATATGACTTTTTTTGTTGTAGTGAGTGCAGTCTTGTATCCATGTCTCTGTGTTTCGCTTCTGGCTGCGGCCAAGCAAACGTGCACACAAAACATGTTGCTGTTTGCTTATCGCGGCAACTCCACATGGTGTGCGACCGCTCGCAGGCCCTTCAAGTATTGCATCAAAGCTGCCGCGCGAAACAAGAAGTAGGAAACGCAGAGCAATTGTGGGTTCAGGGTGTGTGTAAAGCTAGATAGCGAATAATTATGCCGATCAGAGTTGTTCAGTTTCTTGAGGTCAAGCTGGAAGTAAATGGAAGTAATTAAAGTGAGCCGACTTCACAAGCGACCATGTCACATCTCTCTTTTCACGGGCTCGCTGTTCCCCATCCGTTAGGTGCACAGTTTACAAGACAACAGTGTAAATGCGTTGATTAATATTATGTGCGCGAAATAATATTGTGTTCTTAGCAGTAATTTATACTGCTGAGCGACTAAGAAAGCACAGCGCTTCGCCGCAGATAATTTTTTTTTTAATAACGTCAATTGTTTACTGCCTTAGGACATAATAAAATATGCTCTAGGACTTATCTAGAGAAATGTTGTAGGCCTTCACTCGAAATAAAGTTGTTTTCTTTGTTTCTTCAGTGCCTCTTCATTACTGCACGTCATGTGAATTCTTGCAAGGGGCAGATACAGCATGCGAATCCTAATACGTGTTTACCGCGGCGTCTTGTATCTCCCCGGCCTAACCGCTCAGTAGTTTGTGGTGAAACTGCACACGGAGCTTTAATATTGCGGTAACTTTTATTTGCTCGCAGTAAGTTAGGTAAGGGTGCTTAATTCATTCCTGCTGCGTACAACGCGAACCCGCAATCTGCGCCAGTATCAGGGGCCGAAAGCTGCCAACGCCCGCACATGATACCACGGGTTCGCGCATCGCGCACGGCCGAGCCAGGTAGGTACAGCTGTCTTAGCTAATTTACTATAGGACAAAAGTTAATACGCTGCAAACTTACTACGTGACAAAACAAGTTTCATGCAATCAAGTCAACAGTTAAAGCGGTAGATTTTAAAAGCTCCATAGTATTGATACATCACAACAATGACTAACTCATTGCACCCGTGGAACGGTCGTTTATCTGTGCGCTATATTCAGGCTAGTAAACACATTACTTACCAGCGTATGTTGTCGCCTTGACTCGATCCGAGGTGCGTATTTTGGTTTGGTGGACATGGGAACGGAGCGGTTGCCTCCGAAATTTTGCTGCAATACGTACGGCGCGGTGCACTGGGGCACGGCATTTAAGGCACCAACCTAATGCTGGAGACCGGTAAGCCAATTTCGAAGTACATTTCGCATAGGAGACAAGAAACGAGAACATACACAGGTGGAAAGTGCCCCGCAGGGAACTGAAACGGGGTCGTTGAGCGCAACCGCTCCGTAGTTACCGTGATTACCGCGGTGCCCGCGTGACACCGGAAGTGCAAGGAAAAAAACTTTCAAAAAATGGTTCTGTCTAAAAAACATTCTAATTTTCTTTCCTGATAACTAAAAGTTAAGCGTATTACAATTATTTTGGCATGAGTGGTAGCTTTATGGATGCGTGACGTCGCAAAGAAGCAGACCAATAGTCATTCGAAAACGCGTGTACGTAGACGCGTTGCACGGAGGCGACGGGGGACCGCAAAAGTGGAAGGAAAGAGCGCGCCAACTTTCGAATAGGATTGCGGGACCTGTGCTGCGCGTAGACGTGTTTTATTACGTTCAGGTGTGTATCGCAGCATAACCTAGCGACAGAGATAGTTTGCGAGCAATGCTCGGGAGGTGTTTGTGGGCCCCTTTAAGACAGCGAAGGAGACGCCATGTGCTCTTCGACCTCATCTGATTAGCTGCAACGTCGCAGCGTACTATCCAATTTGAATCTGAGAGCTGGGCCATTTGTTAGAATACATGAACCAAATCTGGGAAGGGCGTCCACTCCCTCGCGAATGGAAAACGTCACTTGTGACGTTCATCCCTAAAGCAAGCAAGGCCGTGAATACGGACAACCAGACCCATATCACTGACCTCATGTGCGGGCAAACTTATGGAGATGCTGGCACAGGATCGCCTGTCTCCATACCTGGAGGCCAATTAATTTTTTGCAGCCACTATGTTCGGGTTTCTCCCGCATATGTCCTCCTCCAGTTACACAGGGAAGTAATACAACCAACAGCTATGCAATGTAATGATAAATCCGTCCTCGCCCTTGATCTGAAGAGGGCTTTTGACAATGTTAAACACAGTAGCGTCCTGGTCAATTTGAGCTCAACGAATGGCGGGGCTAGGGCCTACACGAATGTAAGAGATTTCCTTTCTAAACGCGAGACATTTCTTTAGATTGAGGACGCTGAGTATGGCTCTTACATCATGGAAACTGTAATAGCTGTGATGCGCCTGCCAAGCCAACTGGCCCGGGTGGAAAGAATTCAGCATGCATTATATGCGGATGACGTTGCTATCTGGACTACCGAGGGGAACATTGGGGAGAAATGGAGGACCGCCTTCAGCGGCCCGCTTCCATAGTCGATGCGTATGCTATCGGCTGTGAGCTCCAATGCGCTCCAATGCGCTCCAGCCAATCAGAGCTTCTGCATGTCAGAGCGAACCTAAATAATAACACAGCAATGCACATCTCTGCCGGGATCGTGCTATCAACGCGGTGGAGGAGTTTCGCGTTCTGGTCCTGTTCATTCACCACAGGCTCAGACCAGACTCCACTGTTGCAAAACTCAAGAAGGTAGGCGAACAGGTAGGCCGCATGATTCACCGCGCCTCCAACAAACGGGGCGGTCTGCGGGGAAGGGACGCGCTTCAGCTCGTCCATGTTTTCGTGACTAGCCGGATTATCTACGCCGTGCCATACCTTCGCACTATACTAAGCAACACGATGAGCCAATAGAGGCCATCATTCGCAAGGCAACTAAGCGAGCCCTAGATCTCCAGGTGGCTACCTCTGACGCCAAACTCAAGGTGTTGGGGGTGCTCAACTCCTATCAGGAGCTGCGAGAGGCCCATCTCGTGAACCGGTACATGCGGCTCACGCAGACGGCACCCGGGCACCGCCTACTAAACCGCTTTCGCATCCAAAATGATTGCATTCCAGAGGAGTCGAAGCGTATCTCGGATCTGTGGCGCCATATGCTCTGGGTATCTTCGCTACCCCTTAACATAGACACCAACACGCACGAAAGCAGACGGTAACCGCGGGCTTTGACGCTCGAGGGGCGGTACGGCTCCCGACCTGATGTATATTATGTAGACATAGCAGGGCGTTGCCAACTGGATTTTACGCGGCCACTGCTGCTCACCAGGAAAGGCACGTTGATGGACTCTCCTTCCGAGCGCAATTCATCGCGAGCCGAGGAAGTAGCGATAGCGCTTGCTGCTGAAGACCCCAATTCAAAGAGAATCATAACGGACTCCCGAAAAGCGTGTGATCATTGCTTGGCATGGGAGATTTCCCTTTAGCGAATCGAATTCTAAGGCGGTCTGCCACAGCTCCAACATCAAAGAAAATAATTTGGGCTCCTGACCACCGGGGCTTACTAGGTAACGAAACCGCTAACGCGGCTGCCCGAGCGCTTACTCATCAAAGCTCTTCTGGCTCGGAGACAACCCAGCCGTTTCTGCAGTTCAAAGAAATCATAAAGCATTATAGCAACAGCCACCACCTTTTCCCGGCTCCTGCGAAAGAGCTGAGTAAGGCAGAGAAACAAATTTTAAGGCGCCTTCAAACTGGCATTCCATTGTGTCCTGCAATCTTTAAGCATTATGATCCTAACACGGATGGGCGATGTCCACACTGTGGAGAGACTTGTGATATCTTCCACATGGTGTGGGCATGTACTCGAAATCCTCACCCCCTCCCTTCGCCTACCCCTTCCCGAGAGGCATGGGAGAGTGCCCTCCTCAACTGCTCCACACTGGAGTCTTAACGGGCTCTGGTGAAACGGGCGCGAGACGAGGCCTTCTAATGCGGTGTCCCAGACTAGGGACGCCGACCACGTTATATCCCTTTATCCCTTTTCCCACAGCTCCGGGTAGCGAATCGACTTTCTTTGCTGCTCATCCTTTCCGCCTTTGCTCCTTCTCCTCCTCCGTTCGTAAGGAGGCGACATCATTTAACACGAGCACACAACCGTCGACCGGCTGCCTTCCGACGAAACATAAAATGTTTTGTAAACAATATTTACTTACCTCTAGAAGGCTAGAGATTTCTTGACAACAATAGGAGCGGGAGCCTTCTCAGGTTCCACACGGAAAATAATTTACATGAGCTTTTATAATATGCCTTATGGCAAGCTTGCGTAATAAAAAAAATTCTTGAGCTTAACCGATACTTTCCACAGACGTCAGTATAAAGTCCGATCGGGATATTCTCTCCAACATTTGTAACAAGATGCCGCAGCGCGCATTCACGGGAGTCCTGCTTTTCGCCTCCCCCCAAAACGACCGCCACGACAGGGATCGAACACGCGCCCTTGGGTTCGTTACTCGCGGGTCCTTAGGCGCTGAGTCATCATGGCGGGCCCACATGGTTTATTGAAGCCACGGAATTAAACATGCGCAATAGGCACGGCACATAGCTCATTACACACCTCTGCACTACGATCTCTGCACCGATTATTCGATGAGCAGGGGCACAGGTGTAAAGACGGATTTTAATTCGAACTCTGAACACGCTGTTCCTGCATACGGCCTGAAATCAAATTATTCACGGTCGAAATTGAGGCCTGCTAACCAGTCGCTCGTAAGCCCGCATTTAGATTGCACGCTAATCCTGAAAGACGGGGGGGGGGGGGGGGGGTTGCGGGAACGATAACACTCGTTTGACATCACGAACGCCTCCTCGTCTCCGCTTGGCTGCCGGCAGCAGGACGAAGCTTCCCACCGCCGAAGCTGTGAATGCTCCTGAGCTGGCCGTCTGTCTAGCTAGCTCGAGAACACAAGCATGGTTGATTATATCCTGCGCCCCATCGCTTCCTGCTCCCTGTCGCCCCGCTCGATGGCTATACAGTCTACAGTCTACGTCGACTTCGTTTTATCAGTTTCAAACAAAAATTCATCTTTCAACGAACTGTAAGCGTTTAATCTCGCAGTCATATCAGGCATAGTTTACTAATTGTATTTAGTTGTTGTTGTTTTTAATTTAATATTTTGATACATATTTAACACGCCTTGCTTTCTGCATTAATATTTCTACCCGAAATGATAGGTATTACGGTGGTCGGGGAAAGCGACCGCTTAATTTTTCCTCTTTCCTCGGAGCTGGGTCTTCCAGATGTGCAAAGAAGAAAAGAGGTAGATCTTTTTTTTTTAGATTGCTTCAGGAAAGCTCGCCACAGTCGTAGCGAGCCCAGTGTTCAATGGCTGACTGATATTCTTAGCTGCAGGGGGCCAGGTCAGTGTCCGCTTCGGCCGTGAGTGTTCTATTTCAGATCGTGTCGACCGCAGAACGAGGCCACAGTAGGTCTTCAGCAGTGCCTTTGTCAGCGAACTTACAGCTCAGATGTGAGCATCTAATGCTTCATTTTGAATATGAGAGTCCCGCTCGCTATCAAGCGATTGCTATACGCGCATACTGAACCACACCTAACGTTTCAGCAGTCGTTATCTCCGCAGTTTAACGCTTTCTGTGCTTTCCTTGTTTCGCGCTCTTCGCCGCTTCACGTCGGTGTTTCCAGCTTTCCCAAGCTACTTTTTTACTACCAGATCTGCACTGTTATGTAGAGTTAGTTTTCCACAAATGTAACTTTCATTTTATCTTTATAAGAAAAACAGCACACTTCCTTCTGCTGAGACGCTAATACTCCTTCCTAAAACCTACATCAAATCTCGCCATTTACAAATTAAAATAGACATGTTCTATTGGTCTTATAAAATTGAATGATTGAATGGGCGACAGAAAACCCAAAAATAAAGTAATACATTTTAACATATTTTGCTGCTAATAATCAGGATGAACATGTATAACTCTTAAATTTCATTCTATAAACTTATTGCACGTCCCTTACATAAATGTAGAAATTTATCTCGGATATTAGACTGACTGAAAAACTGCGAAACACGTTCGAACAGTAAGGTAAAAAGGTGCCCCTTTTTCATCCCCATCAGCCCGACTATACCAACTGTAGGGCGAAGACCTCTCACATATTCTTCCAATTAGCCCGGTCCTGTGCTAGCTGCATCCACTTGACCCCGGCGAACTTCTTAATCTTATCCACCCACTTAACTTTCTGCCGCCCCCTGCTGCGCTTATCTTGCCTTGGAATCCAATTTGTTGCCCTAAACGACCATCGGTTATCCTCTCTACGCACTACATGCCCTGGCCATTTCTCCTTCTTTATTTCCACTAAATATTTCAGTAATTTGAGTTATTTCACTGACCCACTCTGCACGCTTCCTATCTGTTATCGTTACACCTAAAGCTTTTCGTTCCATAGCTCTCCGTGTTCAACTTCAGTAGAACCTCCACGTTTCAGCTCCATGGGTGAGTACAGGTAAGATAAAACTGCTGTACACTTTCCTCTTAAGCGATACTGGTATATCCTGCTAGTCATAATCTGTGAATACTCGCTTAATGATCTTTCTCCCAATCTTATTCTTCTTGTTATTTCCCTTTCATTGTCCGGATCTGTGGTTACTACCAGTTCCAAGTAAACATATTCATCTACCACTTCCAGTGCTTCGCTATCTACTGTGAACTTCTGTCCCTTCCCAAGGCTTTTAAACATTACCTTCGTAATCTGCATATTGATTTTCAAGTCTACCTTTCGCCTATTTCTGTCTAAATCATCAATAATTATTTGCAGCTCATCCCCCGAGTTACTTAGCAAGGCAATGTCATCAGCGAATCGCAGATTACTGAGGTATTCTCCATAAATGCTTATCCCTAACTGCTCCAACTCCAAGTCTCTGAAATGTTTCCTCTAAGCAGGCTTTGAATAGTAGTGGACGAGGTTGTGTCTCCTTGCCTAACACCTTTCTTTATCGACATTTTATCACTTTCTTTATGCAGAACTATGGTTGCTATATGGTTTCATTAGTGCTAAATATAGCACTAATGAAACCATACAGCAACCATAGCGTTTGAGATCATAGATGCCCCGCCGGGGTGGTACAGTGTAAGACGCCCGACTACTGTGCCGGAGTACCCGGGTTCGATCCCGACCTCGGCGGCTGCGTTTCGATGGAGGAGAAACGAAGAGGCGTCCGTGTGCTGTGCGATGTCAGCGCACGTTAAAGATCCCCAGGTGGTCCAAATTACTCCGTAGCCCTCCACTACGGCTCCTCTTTCTCTCTATCCACTTTCTCTCCCACCTTCCTCCCTTCTCTTACGGCGCGGTTCAGGTGTCCACAGCTACAAGTGTGACGGATACTGCGCCTTTCCTTTCCTGTGAACCAATCAATCAATCAATCAATCAATGAGATCATAGATGTTGTTCGACTGGAAAAAAGGCTGGTATCATCTGCATAAATAATATATTGTACTTTGCTGCTAATATTTATTAAATCATCTATATAAATGTTAAAAAAGTATCGCTAGTACTCTCTGTGGTAATCCTGCAGCGATATTTAAAACAGAAGGACGCCATTCATTAATTACAACACACTGCATGCGATGACTAAAGTATGATTTAAGGAGTGTGTTAGGAATTTCGCCTAAGCCATAATGCTTTAATTCGGTAAAGAGGACGGCATGGTCGATTTTATTAAACGCCTTTGAGAAATCGATAAATCTACCTAATCTAGGTATAGTATCCTCAAAACCTTTAAGTAATAATAATTTCTGCGTTAAAAGGGCGAGCTCGGTAGATCGACCTTGACGAAATCCAAACTGCTGTTTTGAGATAATCATATGCTTATCAGAGAAAGCGTTATTCCCTTGCTTATAACCTTTTCTCGTCTTTTGGAAAAAATAGTCAGCACAGATATTGGCCGATAATCTGATAAGTTATTCTTGACACCAGATTTGTACACAATACATACTCTGGCACACTGCATGCTTTCTGTAAAAGTACCAGGTTTCAGGCAAGCATTAAAGATAAAACAAAAATGGGGTATTAAAATGTCAAGGACATATTTTACTGGTTGAATCTCGAAGTCATCGATGTCCCTAGCATTACTATTTTTCAGCGACATGAAAATGGAATGTATTTCTTCACATGTGGATAGCTCTAAAAATTCCGTTTTAGAATTCATTGGGCCTAAAAATGATTTGGTTTGACACCCGTCGACCGTGGGTGAACATGAGGAAAGAGTTGCAAAATGTTCATTGAAGCTTTATGCCAGTTTTTTGCCCTCCAGTGGTTTGCCATTTACTGTTAAAAGAAGTTCATCGTTGTGGCGAGTGCATGTGTTTAAAAGTTTGCTGAGTTCGCGCCATATGACGTCACTTTGTTTAAAGAACCAGCAAATGAATTCGCAAAGTTTTTTTAGTTGTACGCAAAACGTTTGCAACATAATTTCTGTATTTTTTGAAAGCTACAAGGTCATCAAGGTTATTTGTTCTGACGAACTTTCCGTACAAATGTTCCTTTCGCTTTATCATTCTAAGACATTCATCTGTCACCCACAGTTTACACAGTTTCTTAAATTTCTTTACGAATTGTAGCTTAGAACAGGAGTAGTAACATGACTTGAGAAGTGTCATGAACCTTTCATAGGCTTCTTCAGCACATGTGGATTTTAACACAGGGTCCCAACATATGTCCAAAATTTCGTTTCTGAATGTTTCTAGAGTCTTGGGATTTATTTCTCGCACAGTGTAAGTTTCTGAAATAAGTTTTTGTTCACTTGAAAAAGTTTGTTGCTTTGTAAAACATAGAAATTGGGAAATGATCACTTAGGCTTGCTACAACTCTTCCCGACTTTACACAGTCATGAATACTATTTGTCACAAACAAGTCTAAAAGGCTTTCAGAGTGATTACCGATTCGTGCAGGCACAGTTATAACGTTGTGAAAAAAATATTAGTCAAGAAGTAACTGAAATGCACGTGCATGTACTGTATTTTCTAATAAGGTAATATTGCGGTCTCCACCTCAAATGCATCTTATTTAGAGTTGTAAAATTGAGCAATCTTTATAAGTAGCCGAAAAAACTGTTCATGTTCCCATGAGGGGGGTGGTAAAGCACAACAAAAAGTGTGCTTTCACGCTGCAACGTTACAGCTTCATAATCGCAATTAGTCTCGGAAAATGTTTCTTGCAAGGAGCACAAAAACTCTTCCACTACCACCTGTAGCACACCACCGCCACGTCGATTTGTACTATTTAAATAAAAACGTCTGCATCCAGGCAGATTCAACACATCATTTTCACATGCGTACCGCGTTTCGGGGATCATAATAAAATGAAAACTAAAACCAAATTCACTAAGGAACAGAACGAGTTCATTTGCTTTGTTTCTCGCGCTTTGGGCATTACAGTGCAGGACGGGGAGAGAGCTGCTGTCAAGAGCACAAGCGATATCTTTAGGTGCAGCCATAAAAACCACGAGACCTGTGTTAGCACCCCATCTGTTCTCATTCATGACTGTGAGGTGCGGTATCTTGATAAGTTTCACGTTATCTGGTATCAGTGCTGTTAGTGCCGCTCATGCGTGCTCTTGGTTGTGAATGGAGTATATATTTGTGTTCTTTTTCAATACAATATTCAGTTGGTAGTCAGCGCTGCTCCCTGTTCTTTCTGCCCTCTTGTCTACGTTGTTGCGCTGTTTTTGCTTAACACTGTGTCAGCATTTCAGTCTTTCGTGCCTCGCACATCACGCGAAATGAACCATCTTCCCGCTGATCTCCTTCCTGATACGACCTCATCTTCGAATTGCGGTCGTAATAACCTTTCGCCCTTAACTGTGCCTCTTCCATGTTGGCTGCGTCCCACACATCTTTTAGGCTTTCGTCATCTTGCTGCTCCTTACTGAGCGTTTCTCTGTTCACCATTCCGTGTTCTCGATCGAGCGACACTATCGACGGAAGCCCAGACAACCCCTTACAATCGTTTTCCACACATTCCGATTGTCCTGTATTGTCTGAATTGTCTCCCGTTTCTCTGTCATCGAAGTGTGATGGGGCCTGCTTGTTTTCCATTTCACTGAACTGCCTGTGTGGCACCCCCTCACTGCTCTCTTGTTCACCACTAATCTGTAAGGTCGGAGGCTGTGCACGCGCGTCTTCTCTCGCTTCCTGCCCTGAGTCAGCCTCTTTCATCTCCAGCTTGGTAGCAAGGGAAGGCGCCTCAGCTCTTGCGAGCTCCTGAACGACCCCCTCTGTCAAGCTTTTCCCTTGAGCTTTCAGAAGATGGTCCGTTCGGTTAAAAAACAAAAAGGGGTACTGGGGTGATAACTTGATTGAAACCGCCGCCTCAGTTCGAACCTCACCAAACGGTCCACTGATGACCACATCCGCTAGTGGGAGACAAACGCGTGATTCCTCCAGTGTAGGTTTGATCCAAGTGCATTTGCCGTAGTACTGAGTTTGCTCAACATAGTCCGGATGCACAAGATGCACTCTGCATAGCTGTCACCCGTTAATAATTAAGGGGGGTATTATTAACGATGCGCCCTTAACGGTGCGCACACTCCCAAACACCCTTAGAGTGAGTGGGGGTAGCTGCTCCGGTCGCAAAGGAGATGCCCTCGACTTGCGTGGCAAGCTCAGCCGGAATTCAGCTACCTTGTAGTGACAGAAGGGGGTGGTCGTTTGGTGCCCAGCGGTCGCCGGTTCAAACCAGAGTAAGGATCGGAGTCAGAAGTAACAAACAAAACACAATTTATGTACAGCAAGAGACGATACAGAGGAATACACAAGATCACTTGAAATACAACAGACGAGAGGTTCACAGAATAACAAACGCTAAGCATGCAATTATACAGGTATTCAATAACATAGAGGCTTTACAACAGATGAAACACGAGAGAGACATAAACAAACACCAAATTGTTCACCGGGCACTGTTGCAGTCCGACGCCTCAAGAGTCACGATGTGGCCGCCATACGAGACGAGCGCCGCTCCCTTGAAAGTCCGTGGGCTTGCCAGCAGCGGGTGATCCCCGGGAGTCCAGTCGAAACACAGGCGAGCACGTCGCAAAACACTTGACGAACTGACTGACTGACTGACTGACTCAACAAGCGGCGCGGTCGCATTAAATAGGGCGCGCCGCGTCTGTTTGTTAGCACGCGTCAAAGCTAGCGCGCACACACACTTAGCTTCGCTGGTTATAGCTCTCTCTTCTCCTCCAGTCGAGCCGCGCGTCGTCATTGGCCAGGTCCCATAGAAAGTTCTCTATTTTTCTGGCGCATTCCAGGCCGATGAACCACCGTCCTCCCCGGGCAAGGGGAAAGAGGGTGACGGCAACGCGTACAAAGCTACGCGCTCTCCCGCGCGGGAAGGGGGGCTTTTCTCTCCATGCCTTCCACGCGACGCCGTGCGGGCCTCGCGCCGTACCGGCTTGATGAAAACGGGCGCCGATTTCGTGACAATAGCTAGCACCTTGACTCTTCGTAATGCTCCGAAATCTTTGCCTGAAAGCCTCTGATGACAGACGAAATCTCTTGAGCAGACTCTCCTCAACTTTATCGTAGTCGTCAGAGTCCTCCGCAGAGAGTCTAGCGATTACATCCGCTGCCTCGCACGGTAGCAAGCTCAACAAACGTCGCGGCCAAGAGCTACGTCGAAACTGTGCTTTCTCGCAAGCTCTCTCAAAATTAACCAGATAGAAGCCTATGTCTTGCCCCACTTTGAAGGGCTGTAACAGTTTTGATATGATTGAACACCAATCGTCGTTTTGAGCTCAACTTCCAAGCGGGGTTTCTCAACTTCCAGCTCTAGCTGTTTTCTCTCTGCCGCTTGACATGTGTGAATCTCTTGCCATGCTTCTTCTATTAGTCCGCTGTCGATATCCGAAGATTCTATTGCCACCATAATCTCGGATTTCGTCATCTCTGGACTAATCCTAACGCCTAGCTCCTCCCTCAGACTTATGAGCTGAGTCTTGAGTAGCCGCTTTATATCCATAACTGACAGCAGTCAGACAATGCCATGGCCTCCACCCAGCAGTACTTCAATTTACGCTTCTGCGGCTGGCGCCTTATCAGGGAGCAGATTACACCTCTATCTTAACAGCCTGGTACCCGAAAAGCAATGCCAGCACTCACCAGTCCGTAACTGCCAGTATCTGCGATCTCGGCATGTTGTCTTTCGCTGGTCAGCCAGGCTCGATCCCACCACGCTGCCAACCAGTTGAGGCGCCGCCAGGGCCGGAGCCGAAAGGTAGCGAACGCCAATGAGACGAGACGACGAGGCACCACAGAAGCGAGGAGCAGTGCAAATTTATTTACATGATGGTAGAGATTTTAGAGAAAGGCTGTCAATGTTGCTGTTGTTGTGGCTGTAGGAAAAAGGAAAAGAAAAAATTGGCAGAGGCTTAGCTTGGTTAAGCCCGGTAGATTGCGAAAGCAATACCCATGGCTACGACCAGGTTCAGCTAATGTTCGGCTGGTGGTGGTGCCTACGGATATGCTTGTTATGGTTAGACTGTGGGGGTTATACAATGATTCGCTCTGAATTCGATACGCGGTCACTTCGGCGCGTCTCTTCCTTTGACGTTCATTTTTCTTAATCCACGACGAAAGTTCCTTCTCAAGCTGCTCCTGTCGTTGTTCCTGGGTTCCCTGGGCACGTCGCAGTAGGTTCGTCAAGTTCCAACGTTCATCACTGCTGAGACTACACCTGGCTTCTGCATCACTATCCATGGCATTGAGCGAATCATTAACATCCGTCACATCTTCCACTGTTTCCACTGAAGAGGTTACACGTCCACGCAAAGCTGCATACTGAGCACGCCTCTTAGAAAGTCTTCTCTCGCGCTGTTCCTCCGTCTGTGTAGCTCGCTGCTGTCTCTTAAGCTCATTGCGACGAGCTTCCCTAGCGGTAGGTGGCATCGCCGAAGCAGATGTTAAACCGCCGGTGGAGGCACCGCAACTACTCGCAGACGGCGCGAGATGGTCGCCCAGCTCTTCGGTGTGACGTCACAACAGCTGTGGCGCTCCTGGCGGACAGCGCGGTAGTTAGGCTATGGTGGCATAGTTAGGCCGCCGGTGGTACAGTGCCCTACCGGTGCTGGCACCGCCACTTCTCGCAGACGGCGCGAGCAACGTTTATAGATACTTTTTTAGTTCCATAACTCCCCCTCTGAAAGCGGGCGCTGCTTGTACCGGGGCGCTGAGAGGGCGTTGCAGTCGAGGGTTGCGCTGCCTCAGACGCGCGCCCCAACTCCTTTCCTGCAGTTACTCGTTGGCCTGTGCGAGTTGCTGTCGTTGCTTTTTTTGTCCGTTTTTCCCTGTGCGCTCGGCGAACACGTGGACCGCATCAACAACAACAGTGCACTGAAAACAACGAACGGCTGCTTGCCGTGAAGCAGCTTTCAAGTGCGACAATGCCGACTTGTTTCGTGCCCGGCTGTACCAGCGGGTACAAGAACAACCCGGAGAAACGTCACTTTTTTGCGCCGCCATCTGATCCGCAGCTACTCGGAAGGTGGGTGCGAGCTATTCCGCGCGCTGACAAAGGGCTCAGCAAGACCTGAAAGGTGTGTGACGTGCATTTTGTGCCAGATGACATTGTTAAGACCTACAAGCATGTCATTGACGGCCAGATTGTTGAGATGGACCGTGAGTGTTGGGCGTTGCGACGTCACGCGCAGCTCTTCGGCGTGACGTCACAACAGCTGTGGCGCTCCTGGCGGACAGCGCGGTAGTTAGGCTATGGTGGCATAGTTAGGCAGCCGGTGGTACAGTGCCCTACCGGTGCTGGCACCGCCACTACTCGCAGACGGCGCGAGATGGTCGCCCAGATGATGATGATGATGATTAAAACTTTAATTTCCACATATTTAGGAGGTCCCTTTTCCCCGCTCCTGGCACGCAGGCCTCAGGAACGGGGGCTGGAACCTCCGCGACTAAGGACTGGCGAATATACATTGGTTACTCGCGGCCTCAGCCGCCAGGCGGACAGCTTTCTGCCGGTCAGCCAGCTCTTCGGCGTGACGTCACAGCACCTGTTGCGCTCCTGGCGGACAGCGCGGGAGTTAGGCCGCCGGTGGTGGCACCGCTACTACTCGCAGACGGCGCGAGATGGTCGCCCAGCTCTTCGACATGGCTTCACACAGAGGTCACGCGAAGGGTCAATGGTTGCACCGCCACGGTACGGCAAAGGCTTGAAAGTGCAAGTAGTTTTGCTTTCGCAATAAAATGCACGGGCCTGCTACTGGCTCTGTAGCTGAGCCACCTCCGCTGCCTCGTGCAGGCAGGAAATAGAGAAGAAAGAAAAGGAAGAGGGAAAGAAAGACGCGCAACACAACAACAGCCGTCGTCCACCGCCGAAGCTGTGGCGGGTGCAATGACGGCCTGCAACAGATAACAATTAGGTGGCAGGCTAACCCTCGCCGCAAGCGGCGGAGACCTACCTGTCCCAGCCTCAAAAGGGAAGTCTCTGTGTCAACGTTGTTGTTGTTATGGCTGTAGGAAGAAGGAAAAGAAAATGCACGGGCCTGCTACTGGCTTTGTAGCTGAGCTACCTCCGCTGCCTCGTGCAGACAGAAGAGAATATAAAGAAGAAAGAAAAAATTACCAACGATTACGTTACTTCCTAATGCGAAATTTGAGCTCAGCAAATAAGCTGTTTCACCTTTTCGATAGATTGAGGCAAAGAAATCGAGCAACACATGTATGCGCTACCACAGAATTTTTTCGTCTCGCTCATGGCTCAGAAAGAACTGGCAGATAATTTCGCAGTGGCGAACGGCAGCGGCAATTTCGGCTCGGGCGGTGCACATATACAGATCCGCCGCCACCGATCTGGCTCTCTGATTGCCACCGCACAGGGGTTGCATTGGAGGAGGAGCGAAGAAAGGAATTAAGTTCGAGCCGGCGCTTTGACAACCGGAGACTCGCAGGAAGAGGGGGGAGGGGGGCGGCGTGTACACCCAGCGGCAAACGATGGGGGCAGAAGCACGCGCAGGAAGCGCACAACGCGATAAAGGGAGGAGGGAAGAGATAGCAGCGACTGACTGATGCTGACGACGATAGTGAGTCAACTCCAGCTGCGGAGTTGGTTTCAGGGACAACACCGCCGATGCCGACGCAAACAATATGATACCCTCGCTTCCGCAGCGCCAAGAACCAGGTCTAGCCGTGGGAAGGTGGTCACGTATTCGTCGACGTGCCGGGGCCTACGTGAAATAACCGGCGCGTCGCAACTGAAGAGCACTGTAAGGCCGCAGTGAAAAGCGACTCGCACGTGGAGTCGCGCTGGCGGTCGATGCGCTGTTATTTTTTTTTTATTTTTCTCCCCTTTTCTTGGGCGCGGGCTCGCGGGGCGCACGGGAGGCCTGGTTTGTTTCGACCTTTCGCCTCAAGGCGTCGCCAAGACGCGAACGCAGCCGGGATCAACAGTGGCACGCTTCTGCGAACCAGCTTACGGTCAGCAGAGGGCGACAATAGGCGCGACACTTGCCCCCCCCCCCCCCACCCGATGTAGGCAATCAGCCCAGCGTTCTCCCGCTGTGCCCGGGACATTCCGAGCGATGGCGACTGTACACTGCTCGGGGACAGTGCCCCCCACCCCCTTCTCCTCGAACGGGACGGCTGAGTGACCTCGTCTCGTGATCCCCCGCGGCGTTTCTTTCACAAAGGCGCAGCTGCAAGGTCGTGTCGCAAACACGCTGAGGAGTGGAGGCAAAGACAGGCGCCGTGTGGGAGGGTTTGGGAACCGGCGAGTGGAAAGAGTGTGTGTTTTGAATGTTTTATTTTTATTTGAAGTAATTAAGGACCTGGGTCCGAGATTATTCCCAACCCAGGGGGGTTGTGGCATGTTTTTTAATAATTTGATTGGCTGCTTTATTTTCGGGGCGGATCAAGGAAGGTGACCGCCCTCGGGCCTTTGTTGATGTTTGTCATCAAAAAGCGGTCCTCGGACCATGTTTGTCAGTCAAGATTGAGGCTCAATGCTTAGCACGTATTTACAGTCCCTAGGCTTTTCATTTCATTTCATTTCATTTTATTACCCTCAAGCGCATACGCATTACAGAGGGGAGTGGTACATCATATATGATAGAAAGCATAGAACACTAAATGAACAAAACATAACAAAGGCTAAACGAACAAGGGAATACAGAACAACGAAAACAATCTTACAATAAAGAAAGTTATACAAGCGGAATAAATTGAAAACAATCATAAGCGGTGAGAGAACAGCATTATACAGCGAAAAGAACAGATGCCGAGATGCTCGGTAGAAAAGTAAGGGCTTGTAGTGACTTCTCTGTGTGAGAGTCTATTTTGTCTTAAATTGCAGTTGTCTGTGTGACTTGTTACTGTAACTGTTTGCCAATGTAAATAATATTTTTCATCTGTAAATATATATATCTCCTCCTGACCATCATCAGATCATCGTCTACTGTTCTCGTCTTCTGCTTCTGTACCTGCCGAACAACGAACATAACATCACTGGCGCAGCACGACAGGGTTCGGCAACCAGCGACCACGAGCATCGCCCAGAGCACCCAGGCCCTGGTAACCCACTAGGCAACAAGCGTCCGCACGTCCAGCCAGAAGCAGCAAGGTGATCCAGGCCCCGAACAAGAGGCAGCGTTCTCGGGAAGGACTCCGACGAGGCTGCGGCACCAAGGGACGGAGGCCCCAACTGGCGACACCAGCACGGGTAAGCGGGATTTCTTGCGCTTTGTTGAAGTGGCTATGGCTCAAGTGTAAAGTGGCGTATGGTTTTTACACGGAGCATGATGGCGAGCGTAGGCGAGAGAGAGACAGGGGGAAATATAACAGATGACAGCGAGCAGTCGCAGCATGCGACAACTCAGCCGGTAGCAGGAGCGCTACGTGAAGTAGCGGATATGTCGGTATCCGATGCGGTTGCAATTCGCCGCATGGAACTAGATTTTGAGCTAGAAAAATTGAAAATTCTTTCACAGGAACGCCTAGAGTTATAGAAACTTGGGCTAGATCCAGCGGTTGCAATGGCGATAGCGGGAAGCGGGCAGACGTCTGTAAGGTCAGACATTGACGATCAGCGTCGAACGGGGCCCGATCCAGTCTCCCTATGCGCTAAAGTCCTTAAGGGACTGAAGCTGCCGTGTGACGCGGACGTGCCGTTATGGTTCGAGGAAGTCGAGAGAATTTTCACGACGTACAAGGCGCCAAACGAAAGCCGCGTTCACTTAATCATGCCAGCACTAGCTGAGCGTGTCAGGTACCTTCTCCGTAACCTCGGCGACGATGAGTGTGGCAGTTACGAGTCGGTAAAAACAGCCGTTTTGAAGGAGCTGAAGCTTAACCCCTCAGAATACCTCGAACGCTTTGAGCGTGCGACGAAACGCCGCGATGAAACTTGGGCGCAGTTCACCTCGCGCACAAAGACGTACTTTCAGTACTACCTTCGGTCACGGGACGTAGAAACCAAAGACGACCTGGTATCATTGATCATCGCAGATCGCATAAAGGGTAGCTTGAGCCCCGAGGGCTTAGAGTATGTGCGTCTTCGTGAGGAGGAGAGGTGGCTAAAAGCGGATGAAATATCCGACGTTCTCCAAACATTCGAACAGGCTAAAGGCAAGGGGCGCGCAGCGAAACAAATTGTTGTGTATGCGGAAAAACCGAAGGGACCCCCGCAAGCGGCGAACAATGATATCAAACGGCCAATTCAGTGTTATGAGTGCCGCGCACCTGGCCACCGAGCCAAGGAATGCCCTCGCGCTTCACAAAACGTGCAAAAGAAGGAGAAACACGCTCGAGCTCAAAAGGTAGCTGTAGCCAACGTAGAGACATGCGAAACACCGGCGTCAGTAACCTCCCAGACAACCCTAGTAGCAGAGAGAGAGATATATATTTTAATGGCAACAGGAGATGTCTGCCTTGTGGTAAGCCTAGCATGCTACTCCTGATGAGGGTTGAGGGATGAGGGTGACAGAGTGTGGGAAGGGAAGGGGAAATAAATGAGAAAAAAAGAGAATCGGTGTCGCACACTTTCACACGCACATAATCACACACAGATGAGTTTTAAAGGGTATTGATCAACCCTGTATCCTTAAGAAAAGTTAACTTTCCCACGCACATAATCACACACAGATGAGTTCTAAAGGGTATTAATCAACCCTGTGTCCTTCAGAAAAGTTAGTAAGGCCTTGGTAGCTCGCGCAGCAGACGATCCGTCGCACCAAGGACCCAGGAGATGTTCAAGGCGCAAGGTTGTGTCTTTAGGTAAGCTTAAAATATTGCGCAGTATCCTGCGATGTGCAGTAAACCGTTGACAGGAGGTTACCAAATGTTCAAAATTTTCACACACATCACATGTAGAGCACAGAGGACTGCTTGCTATGCCTATTTTATGTAGGAAGTAGTTTGTGTATGACACATTCAAGCGGATTCGGTGTAGACAGTTTCGATGCCACCTGTTCAAATTGTGAGGAATTCGAAAGACGCAAGTGGGATCTATTCGGTGTAGAGGTCGATATTGATGGTTCGGGTCACACCACAGAGAGCGTTGCAATCGCCATGATTCAGTTGCTACAAGTCTTGCTGCATCTCTTCGTGAGAATGGTACTGAAATTGTCCTTGTGGAATCTTTTAGTTCTTTTGCAGCAGCGTCGGCGAAGTCGTTGCCCTCGATGCCGCAGTGAGCAGGTAACCACTGTAGCACAATGCTGTGACTCAGGTCATAGGCCTCTGTGTGTAGCTTATTTATGTCAATGACGAGCTCTTCCTGAATTCTTGATGATTTAAGCAATTGTAGTGCAGCGCGACAATCGCTGAAGATAACCCATGCTGCAGGGTGTTGTTGTAGAATATGTATAATTGCTTCTCTCAGAGCGGTTAACTCAGTAGCCACAGCTGAAGTGCGATGACTGAGTGTTGCCGAGATTGTGGTGTGCATTGATGGTATCCACACGCCGATGGATGAAGAAATAGCTGTGACAGAGCCATCAGTATAGATGTGGCAATGATGACTGTAGCGTGCACAGATGTGCTCAAGGGCGAAGTATTTAAGTGCGGGTCCTGGGGTGTGGGAATTTCTTTTGATGCCAGGTATAGTTGTCCAAATTTGCCATGAAGCAAACCTCCATGGTGGGAAAGATGACGGTACTGCGCGTTGATATTGCGCAGGCAGTAGATGGGAGAGTGATGTCATAATTTCCTCTGAAAACGGGTGGGTAGGTTCACGTGCAAAGCGCAGCTGGGCGCGAAGCAGCTCCTGCGGTATCAGCACGGTTACAGATAGACGTCTGCTCTCCGCCAGAGTGCCCACTGTGGAAGTGTTCTTTGGAAGACCAAGGCACACTCTCAAAGCTTCGGCCTGCATGGCTTCAAGTAGTTTAATGCTTGACTGCGAGAGGCCTTGAAGAACAGGGAGGCTATAACGCAGGAGACCTTCACAAAGTGCTCCATAAAGCCGTAATAAGGAATCGGTAGAGCAGCCTCTTCTGGTCGTTGAGAGCATACAGAATATAGATACGTATGAGGAGAGTTTGGTCTTAAGTTGTTGAACGTGTGGTGACCATGAAAGAGACCTATCAAAGGTCACACCTAGAAATTTTTGATGGTTGACATACGGTATAGGAGTGCCAGCAACTTTCAGTACATAACGGGAGAGATCGCGTCGTTAAAATAAAATTGCTGCGCACTTTTCTGAAGATATAACACCACCTCGCTTGTTTAAAAATAATGCAATGCCAACTATTGCTTTTTGTAGCCGCGCATGCACAATGCGCCTGTTTCTTCCGGAGCACCATATGCTGATGTCATCTGCGTAGAGGGAGATTTCAACAGTAGGTGGCAAGGAATTGGCAGGAAGGAAGGTGGCAATTCAACCACGTCATCAATTCTTGGATGACCAGCAGCATATTTCTGTGACTGTCCTTGTGATTTCTTTCCCGTCAATGGTTTTTTTCTGTGATGACTACTCCTGATTTGATTTTGGTCAATTAAAGCAGCTTTTGCTGACTTGTAGTCGGTAGTGTTGGATATCTTGTACTTATAGATTAGTTTCTCCTTTTGGTAGGCAGTGCAGCTGGAAAACGTTGCCTCATGCTGCTTTCCACAGTTGGGACAAATGGGGATGTCACTTGGGCACGTGGTACGGTCATGATTTCCCCCACAGCGTGTTCTCTTCTAACTTATTGAGGGATTTGTGTGGTGTTGGGTACTCCTTTCTGGCTGTTCTGTATGGCGCGAGATTGTCAGCATACACTGCTAAACCTATCAGGTCACGGCACCCTTTATGGTCATCAGGGGGAGACGCCCGGTATAGAAGAGCTCGGGCATGCCTGTGAGCGGCTTCGTTTCCTCCTGGTAGTTCCAGGTGACCGGGAAACCAGATGATTGATGCTTGGTTGGGTGGGTGCTTAGTTAGCAATGACAACCCTGACTTATGAATTAATCCGTAATTGAAGTTGCGACAGGCGTTTTGAGAATCAGTGAGCACAACGGCGTTGGGGTTAGATGCTACAGCTAATGCAATAGCTGCCTCCTCTGCGTGAGTGGGGTTAGATGTTTTCACCGAGGCGCAGTTCACCATCGACCCCGCAGGCGTTGAGACTACGATAGTCATGACTCCATTGTGTGGTCCTGCTGCGTCCACGTAAGGGGTGTTAGTCTGCTTGTCCCATTTCTTCTGCAGGGCTTCCCCTCTTGCTATCCTCCTCTCGATGTTATATGCGGGATGCATATTCCGCGGAATGGGGTACACGTTGATGCGTCTTCTCACATCGCGTGGGACCTCTTCCCTTTGGTCAATTGTATAGGGCTGATTAACATGGATCTTCTCGAGCAGTTCTCTGCCGAGTGTTGTAAGTGCGAGCCTATTGAGTTGTGAGAGCCATTGTGCTTCCCACATCTCTTCGAGGGTATTATGTACTCCTAGAGCCATGAGCTTGGCCGTTGGCGTGGAGTTCGGTAGCCCCAGGGCCGTCTTGTAGGCTTTCCTGATGAGTGTCTCCAACTTTTCAATTTCCGACCTGGAGAGGTTAAGACTACAAACCAACACATACCCAACACCAGCTAAATTACACCTGTGGTACCCTACACTATACTCTCCGCAGTGCCCACACTGTGGAGAGGTAGCTAACCTCTACCATATGGTGTGGGCATGCCAATTTAATCCCTTAGTTGACCCCATTCCCAACCCCTCGGAGGAGCAGTGGGAGGCTATTCTGCTCAGCGATGATCCTGACCGTCAGCACTGGCTGGTGGGGAGGGCCAGCGCAGCAGCAGCAGCCAATGGACTACCGGACTCGGCGGCCCACCCACATGTTCTGAGAATACTGAATAAATAAAGATGTTTTCAATCAATCAATCAATCCCCCACAGCGTGGGCAGCGCAAGGGTAGTCGGCAAGCAGCAGTCACATGGCCGAAGCGCTGACATCTACCACATTGTCGTGGTTTTTGGATGTATTCGTGCACACGGTATCTTGTATATCCAAGAATAACGTATTCTGGCACAGATTCTGTCACAAAACAATGCGGATATTTTCGGAATTTCCCAGACGGCGCACCGATTTTATTGGAACTCTCTGCAGTAGTGCCGAGTAGATATCTTCTTGAGAAAGATCCAGGGGCACACCCTTGATTACTCCTACACCACAGTTGTTTGGTCGGGGCTCGTATGCTTGCACTGCAATTCCTGCTATTGATCGTATTTGTAAAAGGCGTTCAGTAGCGACGCGGTTCGGGTGTCAACTGCCAGAAGATTAAGCCGCTCGTTGGGGCGAACTTGAAGGACGGCATCTGGACCCAGAGATTCAAATGCTTGCCTCATTGCCAGCGGATTAAAGCGAGTGATACGGTATCCGGTATCTACGGGTTTTATGATTACTGTGAGGTCGCACTTGGGCGCTTTAGAAGCGTTAGTTGCATCGACACTGAAACTCGAACGCCTCGAGCTGCGGCGACGCTTCGATGGCACTTGAATAAATTTGTCTGGCTCTTGAGCAGACTTCGCCGCAGCATCTATACAGGTAATGGCAGACGAAGTATCTGAGCTATCAGGAAAATCATCCTGACCTGTAGGCATCAGCCGATCCCAGCTTGCGGTGGAAGGACCAGATGCGTGTTGTAGATGAGCATCAGATGGTGAGAGTCCTGAAGTACCTGGTGATGACAGGTGACCGCATGATACACAGGTTGGGATGACGGGTGATGATTGCAGAGCTGGCACAGTCTGCGGAGGTAGGCCTGACGCGACGCCAGAAGAACACTCCGGTGATGATCCAGGGTGCGGCATCAGTGGAGCCGCACCCGCCGCTGATAACATGTCAGGATCTTGCAATATAGGCTATCTGGGACATATATATCAAGTATTAAATGGAAAATCAAACAGATTTCGCAGAGACGAGCAGGCAGCCTGACAGCTCCCTGACTTCTTCCCCTAGTAGCAGAGATGAAAACGCCCCAGTCATTCGACGAGGTACGCAAATCGAAGCTACAGCAGGTGGAGATTGAGTGCGCAGGGATACCGGCGACAGCTATAATTGATACCGGTAGCGAGATAACCGTGGTTAGGGAAGGCCTCGTGCCAAGTATATGTCGGGAGCCATCCGGCTCGATAAAGCTAGTTTCGGCTTTTAGGGAGACAGTTAACGCAAAGCTGGTCACTCTTGCGGTAAGCATCAGGCGACCCACCGCACACATAGGAGGGCCCGAGGCAGTAGACATTGTATGCGCGCTTTCGGATAAGCTGGCGGAGGGAGTGGATTGTTTGCTCTCCAGGGAGGATTGGGAACTGCTTTCGGAGAAAGACGCTCGCTACGAGGTACTTGTTATGAATAAGGCCTGCCCTCTGCCTGAAGCAGTTAACGCGTCTGTCACCATGGCACACGCGGGGCGCACGGGAGGCCTGGTTTGTTTCGACCTTTCGCCCCAAGGCGTCGGCAAGACGCGAACGCAGCCGGGATCAACAGTGGCACGCTTCTGCGAA
>JAJIZL010040709.1:34523-46792 GCA_023969395.1 Amblyomma maculatum
AGACAGGCGCCGTGTGAGAGGGTTTGGGGACCGGCGAGTGGAAAGAGGGTGTGTTTTGAATGTTGTATTTTTATTTGAAGTAATTAAGGACCTGGGTCCGAGATTATTCCCAACCCAGGGGGGTTGTGACTTGTTTTTGAATAATTTGATTGGCTGCTTTATTTTCGGGGCGGATCACCGAAGGTGACCGCCCTCGGGCCTGTGTTGATGTTGGTCATCAAAAAGCGGTCCTCGGACCATGTTTGTCAGTCAAGATTGAGGCTCCGTGCTTAGCACGTATTTACAGTCCCTAGGCTTTAACCGAGATGCTCGGTAGAAAAGTAAGGGCTTGTAGTGACTTCTCTGTGTGAGAGTCTATTTTGTCTTAAGTTGCAGCTGTCTGTGTGACTTGTTACTGTAACTGTTTGCCAATGTAAATAATATTTTTCATCTGTAAATATATATCTCCTCCTGACCATCATCAGATCATCGTCTACTGTTCTCGTCTTCTGCTTCTGTACCTGCCGAACAACGAACATAACATCACTAGCACCCTATCCGCCACACAGGAACAGGGGGGGGGGGGGAGACCCTCCCTTCCTCTTTCTGCATGGCGGCGACGGTGTTCTGTGCAGTCAAGTTATCTTGACTCTCTAGCGGCGTCAGCGGCATCCAGCGGTATCAGTCGGTCGCTGCTAGCGCTCGGGGGATGAAAGGGGGGCGGAGCTGGTTACGAGGTCGACGACGACACCGACGCGAAACCCAGGAACGGACGCCAAAGAGCTGCGCTCTAAAATAGGGAAAGAAAGACGCGCTCCGCAACAACTGCCGTCGTCCACCACCGAAACGGTGGCGGGTGCAATGACGGCCTACAACAAATAAAATTTCTGTGGCAGGCTAGTCCCCGCCGCAAGCAGCGGTGACCTACCTGCCCCAGCCCCATTAGGGGGGCCTCCGTTGTTGTTGTTGTGGCTGTAGGAAGAAGGAAAAGAAACTGGAAATGCCCCGGTTCTTATACACTGTTTTGTCCCTGGGTACCTAGAGAGGGAATCCTTTGTCCTTGAGCACTGGCCAATCGAAGAGCACCACTTGGCATTTTTGCACACAGTACCATGAAGACACGCCTTCCGAATTCCTTCACCTAGGCCACGGCACGCGGGCGAATACGTTACCAGCGTCCCAGGGGTAGTTGGTTGGTTGTACAACTTTTAATTCCATCGGAAACGGGGAGTCGTGCGCCCTTCGGATTAGAGGCTGGCAGGTAGCCCTTGGCTTCTAGCGGCCTCTTCCGCCAGATGGACGGTACGGTGCTGGATCGCAGGGTCCGCGCTTCGCAGCAGGGCATCCCAGGCTTCTCTACTTGTAATATTTTGCCCTATCCCTGGAGATTGTGGGCACTCCCAAATTATGTGGTCGAGGGTCCCTCTCGCCCCACAGTGTTTGCAAAGATCATTGTCCCTAAAGTCTAGTAGCGCGTGAAACGCCCAGACCGGGTTCATGAACGTATTAGTTTGTAGCCGCCTCCACGCGACAGCTTCTCTATTATTTATTCTAACATCTGGCGGGGGTACCAGTCTACGTCCTAATTTATAATGGTCGATGATTTCCCTGTAATTTTGCAGTCGCTCGTCGTATGCCCAGTGTTCGGGGGGCTCGACGGCTACCCGGAAGTAGCGAGCTCGGGCTAGCTTGTGAGCCGCCTCGTTACCAGGGACGGGGCAGCGTGAGCGGGTGTCCAAATTAACTGAATTTTCCTGTTTATTGTTCTTTGGGTGAGCATTTTGGCCGCCTCCGGCGATATCCTCCCCTTCCCAAAATTTTGAATGGCAGTTTTGCTGTCGCTAATTATGAACTTGGCTTCTGTTCCTACGCAAGCTAGCGCTATCGCAACTTCCTCCGCAGTCTCTATGTTGCGGCTTCTGATGGCTGCCGCGGATACCGGTGCCCCTCGGCCATCGACTACCGAAGCTACCGCCACACCTGTTCTGCCACTTGCCGCATCAACATAGACTACTTCCTTTGCTCCCATGTTCTTGAACCGTCGCTCTAGAGCTTCAGCTCGGTTGGCCCTTCTTTCGACATTAACTTCTGGATGCATATTCCTAGGGAAGGGGGGGACTACCAAGGCATTACTGATTTCACTATTAATTGTGACTTTTTTTTCAACTCCCCTGTCTGAGTTGAGGCCTACTTTTGCAAGGATTACCCTGCCCGTCTCGGTCGTGCTTAGTCTCTCTAATTGGGAGACTCGCACTGCCTCCGCCAATGCTGCCCACGTGCTATGCACCCCGAGTTCGAGCAGTCGTTCGCTCGAGGTACCCATGGGCAGTCCTAGCGCCTTCTTAACGCATTTTCGAATCAGGCAGTCTAACTTCTCTTTTTCGCCGGCTTTGATGTCCAGGTAGGGCGTGGAGTAACTGATTCTGCTTATTACGTATGCCTGGATTAGTTTTAGTAAATTTCTCTCCTTGAGGCTTCTTCCTTTAGTGGCGGCCCTCCTCAAGAGCCCGAGGGTTTGCATCGCGTAACTTTCTAATTTTTTCAGGACCTCTCCGTTATGACCGTGGGATTGAATGACCATCCCCAAAATCCTGATCTGATCTACTTTTGGCACCGGTTTGCCCTCCACCTGAATGTGAAACTCCCCGCTATTCTTGTAGCGGAGGTACTTTGGGTTATAAATGAACAACTCAGATTTATGCGGGGAGCACGAAAGTCCCCTTTTAGCCGCGTAATCGACAATGATGTCGGTCTCTGCTTGCAGGCGTTCCTCCGTACTCGCATCGCTCCCATGGTTAATCCAGAGGTTAATATCGTCCTGCATACATGCTAAAATTTAGCCCCTTGATTTGGTTAAGTTTACCCGGGAGGCCTCTCATTGCAACGTTGAATAGAAAAGGCGATAGCACTGAGCCCTGCGGTGTGCCTTTGCTTCCTAACTCTATCGTAGGAGATTCTAAATTTTGAAATATCATGCAGGCTTTTCTGCCCGATAAGAAGTCTTTTATGTAGTTGTGCGTTCTCTCCCCTACTCCGAGCACTTCGAGCCCTTCTAGAATAGCCTCGTGCCTGACATTGTCGAAGGCCTTGGTGAGGTCTAGGCCCAGGATCACTTTGGCGTCGCTCGATCGCGAGTCTATGATATCATGCTTTAGTCGGAGCATTACGTCCTGCGTGCACAAGTTTGGTCGGAAACCGCCCATTTCGTGCGGCCACAGGTTGTTTTGCTCCATGAAGCACGTTAATCTCGTCTGTATTACGTGCTCCAGCAACTTCCCTACGCATGAGGTTAGGGAAATCGGTCTCAAATTTTCCAATTGCGGGGGTTTTCCCGGTTTGGGTATTAGTATTATGTTTGCCGTTTTCCACTGATGTGGCAACTGGCTCGTTTCCCAAACTTTTCCAATGAATTCCGTTAGTAGACTAATAGAGTCATCGTCTAGATTCCTTAGCATTTTATTGGTGATCCCATCGGGGCCCGGGGCTGATTTAGTTTTTAGTCTTACAATTTCCGCCCTTACCTCTGCCTCCGTGATGGGGGCGTCAAGCGCCTCATTGGGCGTGCCACCGTAGCTCGGGAGTGGGGAACGCTGGTTGTCTGCAACATACGTTTTTACTAACTTATTCATAAACGCCGCATCGTCACCTTCAAAGGCGTGCCTGACTTTTGCCAATCTTATTCCCGATTAAGTTTTTGAATTTGTTGGGTCCAGCAGATGCCGGAGCATGCCCCACGTTTTGGAGAGATTCATGCCTCCCTCCATTTCGTCGCATCTGCTGAGCCAGTTTTGTTCGCACAATTTGATCGCGTAGCTTTCAATTTCCTTGTTATGCCTCGCGATTCGTCTTCTAAGATTCTTGTTCCACTTTTGTTTCTTCAGCCTGCGTTCCATGCTTTGTTTAGCGTCCCACATGTGGAGCAGTCGGCTATCTGCTATACCAGGAGCGTCGTCTCCTATCAGCGTCTTTGTCGCCTCACCAACGTGGCGTTTGAGTGCCTCCGTCCATTCCTCAATGTTCTCAATTCGTTCTAATTGCGCGGTTGCCCTGATTTCTCTAAATTGATCCCATTCTGTAACGGCCGGTTGGCACGCCCTGTGCGTCTTGACGCCCTCTTTGAGGACCGAAACGATAATGAAATGGTCACTGCCAAAATTTTGCTCAAAATTTTGCCAGTCTAAACCCTGTAAGTTTTTTGAAAATGTCAGGTCTGGGGATATGTCCGCGCATACGCTGTTACCCGTCCTCGTTGGATGATCGGGATCCGTATGGAGGGTGAGACCTAGCTCGTGCGTGTCCTCCCATAGCTGCCTACCTTTGGTGTCCTGTAAAGCATAGCCCCATTCCTGATGTCTGGCGTTAAAGTCACCAACCATCAGCAAGGGATTATTCCCGGCCGCCTTGATGGCTTTGCGCATAAGGGCCCTAAATCCAATTTTCTTTAGCTTGGGTGAGCTATAAATGTTAAGAAGGAATAGACTGGGATCCTTCTTTCGTCCCGTTAATATCTCGAGGAATACGTTCTCGATATCTCTCGAATTCAAATCGTGTTCTATAACCGCTACATTGCGCTTGACAAAGGTCGCCACCGTCGATTTCACGCCTCTATCGCTGTTGAACACCTGGTATCCCATTAGTTTGGCTCCCTTCCCTGTTTCCTGAAGGGCGATTGCGAGGGGGGTCTCAGTTATGAGTGGAAGGTATTGCTGCAGTAGCGCTCTCTTGCGCTGGAAGCCGCGACAGTTCCACTGCCAAATTTGGTTTTCATTTACGCGCCTGGCCATTTTGCAGCTGGGTTAGCGTTTGCTCGACATTCTGCTGCCACGTGTTGACGGCTACGAGTTCAGTTCGAACTCTTTGTACTTCCCCTGCAAGTGCCTGTACCTGGCTCTGAATTTGGTTCATGAATTGGGTCATTTGGCTCATGAATGAATTCAATTTTTCGTCAAGCCTATTTTCGAGTGCTTGGAACGGGTCGGTTTCATTAATTTTGCGCTTCACCGGGGGCGGGCGAGACGCCTCAGTCGCCATTTGCTCATCCCCTTTCGCCGGTGGCGCCGCTTGTGGCGGGGCGACTGGCTGAGCAGGTGGCAGCTGTTTCGCGGGAGTGGGAGGCCCTTGATTTTCCGTATGCTGTTTCGAATTTTGATTTTGCGTCAGCTTTTTAATCACCCCCTTAAGTTCCTCAATTTCTTTTTTAAGAATATCGACTTCCTCGTCGTTCTTATCTTTCCTAGGTTTAGCCTGGGAGGCCCCGCTGTTGAAGCTTACATTTTTCCGGTCTCCGCTGGCGTTCCGCTTGGTCCATGGGTTGGCCGCGTCCCTCGAACTCGAGCGTCTCCTGGACCCAGACCTGGAGCGTCCCATGGAGCGAGAACTGGAACGCCCTCGCTGCTGCGGTGGCGTCTCGTTGGTGGTAGATTCCAAACTTGGGAAGGAGTCTTCTCTAACGCGGAAGTCTCCTCCTCCTTCTTGCTTGACTTTCGGTCGCCCTCTGTTGTCGTCGTGCGCTGGCTTATCCTTGACTTTTCGCTCCCATTGCTTCTTCTTCACCTCGTACGGAGTCTTGAATATTTCCTTACATTTTCGGTCACCAAGCAGGTGGCCCTTGCCGCATAGCTGGCATTTTGCCTCGCACTGGTGACCTTGCGGTAGCGTCTCTATTCTGCAGCTTCTGCACTTGAGGTTGCTCGGGTCCGGACAAACGTCCTCCCTGTGACCGAGTCTTCCGCAGGCATTGCATACCTCATATTTTCTGCGGTAAAGTTGACACCGCTGCGCCATCGGAGTCAGGCGAACCCATCGTGGTACTTCTCTTTCTTCAAAGAGAATTAGTACAGTTCTGGAATTTTTGCCGAGTCTCCGCACACCCAAAACTGGCGGGTTGCCGTGGATTCTTAGCCTCTCCATGATGATCTCGTCGGTATAAGTGGCACGTCATGTACCACGCCCTTGCCGCAATCTTGCGGCGTCGCCACGTAGGCAGTCAATTCGATCTTCTCCCCCTCGAACACGAGGTGGGTTAGGCTCGCGTAGCGTCTCTTCCTTTCGGCGCTTGTAGTTGCCACGAGGATCGAGTGCACGGGTAGACCTGGTTTGTGACGCACAATGCAGGGGCCGGCGATGCATGCCTCTTTCTTCCACCGCTGCCTTTGGGCAGAGCGTAATTTAAAGGGCAGACTCCCGGAGCGTTCGCTGCACCTGGGAATCCGATGAAACGCGAGCTTGTTGATTGATTTATAGGAAGGGAAAGACACGGTAACTGTCTCACTTGTTTTCTGTGGACACCTCAACCGCGCCGTAAGGGAAGGAAGGAAGGTGGGAGTGAAAGTGGAAAGAGAGAAAGAGGAGCCGTAGTGGAGGGCTACGACGTAATTTCGACCACCTGGGGATCTTTAACGTGCGCTGACATCGCACAGCACACGAACGCCTCTTCGTTTCGCCTCCAGCGAAACGCAGCTGCCGAGGTCGGGTTCAAACCTGTGTACTCCGGCGCAGTAGTCGGGCGTCTTACCACTGCAAGAAGGCGAGCATTCACGCGCTGCCGCCGAAAAGAGCGGAAAGGCAGGCGCATGAAAGAATACTGTCATCAAAAGGTGAGGAAACTCAAATGATCGCGAAAAGCACGACTGATGCGCAAAGCGTTAAGAAAGGCAAAGGTCGTCGAGAAAAGCAAGTCGTACTCGTCTGTTTCTTCGCACAAAAACATAAGGAAAAGGTTGTTCAGAGAAATTGACTGCCGAAGCTGCAGCGGAAGGATAGAGGCAAAAAACGCTCAAGTGCAGCTGTTGTGCCGTTTGATCGACTGGAACTAAATGCAACCTCAGACGCTTTCAGTCAAGAAATCGAGACATAGCCGCCTTCAACGAGCGTTTCGTCGCAAACTATAGGCAGATCGGTGCAAAATTGAATGACCTCCTTTCCTGAGTTTTGTGTTTACGGCCCAGAAGATTTCAAGGGGTCTGTTTCATTATTATTGAAGATCATAATTGTTCCTATTATGGCTATTATGACAAAGTATTCTTTATAACATGTATACTGCATCGTACACTTGTCTTTTGTTGCAGCGGGAACAAAGAGGGGACAGCAATTTAGTTACACTATTTTGAACTGTGCTTTGGTGTTTGACGGGCGACAGAGGGTGCTTGCTCGTGTCGGGTGTTGCCTGCTGTCGGTCGATGTTGGGAGCTGCAGAATGACCAACCAGTGACGAGAGGTAAGGACATTGGAGCGACCCGAGCAAAGCTGGTCGAGGCACCTTAAGAACACTGCTGTGAGCAGAAATCCCGGACTGGCGAGTGGAACCTGAGCCACGTGGAGCTACCTGCCTAAGCTACCTGGAGAACTTCATCTCTCCGACGCTGACTCGGTACCATCGCTACCGCCAGCTCTCGTTCACGAAACGGGTGACGTAAGCTACGGGCCATACTCCCTTCGACATAACAGCCTTCATACGTATCAAGACTTTTGTTTCTGATACATGGTTCATGGTGAAATGGTAAACACAGAACAACCCCCACCCTGTGTTCACGTGTTCCGTCGTCCTCATTTGTTTGGCGCTGTTCTTTCACCATTTCTTCATATGTAATTTCTACTTTTTAACCTTTATATTTCCCGTCAAATATATGTTACGTCGTGACCTACGTTTACGTCGCCTAGTATATTCCACAGGAGTTCCCGGTCTATGTAGTCATATGGCTTGTTTATGTCCAGGAAGGCTAAGTACAAAGGTCTATTTTCCGCCGCAGCTGTTATTATTTCTATGCATTGAGTAAGGTCGAACACGCTATCATCCAATCGTTACGATTTCTGAACCCGTTCTGAAGTTCTTCGATTTTCCTGTTACTTTCTACCTATGGCTGTTATTGCGAGGTACGGGCTGAGGACTCCGTGCAGGTATTAAACGGGTCTTTGTTTAGATAAAAGCGACCCAAAGAAAAGAAGAGGGCCCCAGTCCCTTAAAAGGTAGTGGGCTCCCTGAGCAGCCGTTCTCGTCTGCTGCTGGAGGAAGACTCCTCTTCACCGCTGCTGGCAGCACTCCGCACATAGTGGTCACGTGACCCAGCCACGGTTACAGGAAGCGATGTTCCGTGGGTGGCCGAGCCGGGCCCGCCCCAGAGTTCCAATGCGGGGAGAGGGGAAGTCCCTCTTTGCGACCCTCATAAACATGTCAAGTCCGAGCAGGACGCGTTCCTAATGAGAGCACCGCGCCCTCGCTGGCACCCCGTGGCGCGGAGGGTCTGCTGGCAAGCTCGCAGCACAATGTTCAAGAATTCGAGTGTTCACAGCCACCAGTTACTCGGAACGTAGCACTGTGTATTTAATTTCACCGCTTGCACTGTCAACCGGTATGCAACAGATGTTATCATTATCAGTCTCTCGATTAACTTTAATCATATCTCTTTTCCTTTCATAAATCAAAATCATTTTACTCTGTCGCCAGCTATCCGGAATTATCTTATTCATTTTGATGGTTTCCAAAGCTTTCAACAACACGTCCTTGCTTCTTATTCCTAGTTCATTGGTCAGCTTGATTAGAATGTGTTCTATCCATGCCAATGTGCAGTTAGGAATATTTGTTTCCTCCTTTTTCCCGGTTCAGGTTGCTAATACTATATTTTGCAGGTACATATGCCCCATAACCTCCACATGGGAGGCACTGCGGCCGAAATATTCACATTGCTGTCGTACGTTGAGGACGAGGATGTGCATTGAAGCAAAGGCATCTTTTAGTTTCATTTTGAACTGGCAGACTCAAAGTGTTCTTTCTTGCAATATCGGCATCAAGCGTAGCAGTAATGAAGAATAGCGCTACGTTGACGGCGGTGTGCGTATCGATGTCGCCCCCGTACGGCCTGACAGAGGCACTATGGACATTGAAACATTCTTCAATCGTTGGACACCGTTCGTTTGTTTTCTTTTTACGAATAAAATCGTGTGGTGAAGGTTAAGGCCACGTCCGTGCCAGTATTGCGTGGACGACACCATGTCACGATCACACATTCGATTACGAGTGCATCTTGCTGAAACTTTCTGGTGGGTATAGTGTTTAATGCCATCCAAAGACACTGTGCGGCTGAACCAAAGGATCAATTCCGGCCGCAGCCGCCGTTTTTCTGATAGAAAGTAAAAACTAAGAAGCTATGCGCCGAGATTTCAGTGCACGTCAAAGATCGAAACCTAGGTGCTTTACCCGCAGCCCTTCACTACTGTACATTTCATAGCCCTGGAGTAGCTTGGAGACGTTAAAGAAATGCCCTTATAATTTGCATTCCTGTTCGCGTTTCAACGCCGCACCATAGCAGATGCTCGCAGAATAGCGGCCGAACCATTCATGCCGATGTTGCACTGTGGGTGCATACCATCGCTTGGAAGATTCAATCTTCGCAAAATACGATAATTCCGAACAGCCAACAACGAGCATTAAATGACCGATTTACACGGCTTACTGACACTGGGGCAAGGTGACGGTCTGCTGCGGAACCGTTAGGCTGTGTCACTTACCATACGGAAACGTTCATAGTGCTTGGATAATGCAAACCGAGCGTTGTGGATAAAAAAAAACAAGCAGATATAGCCTAGCAGCAGACGCAGAACTAGTCCCACATGAAAAACTAGCTAGCTGGCGAGTGCGCTGTAGCTGTTAGCAGACAGGAGTGCGCCTTGGAAAATTACAAGATGAGCAAACAACTCATATTTTGGGCCTTTTTCTACGATCTAACTTCGATTCCATTGTTGCACCTCGAAAAGAGCTCAATCTGCGAGTGGCTTCCCGCTGATCCCGTACCCTGATCCCAGCTAGAACCACCGGCGCACTTAGTTCTCATTTCGTGCTGCTAATGCGTATACAATAGAATACCACTTCAACTAACGTCTTTTTAGACAAATATTCAGCGTTATGAACTCTCTTATATCCCCCACCGAAGCTCCACTGAACGCTATGGAAACGCCTTTCATTTCAACGTATTACAGTTATGGCTCCTTTCAGTTCAAAGAACACTTCCCGCGTAGAAATCCTGTGTCTCCTATGTCATACGGAGCACTTCAACAAGCACAACTCGCACTTTTTGCTGCATATTTTTACGTTGAGCCACGTTTCAGTACCCCGTGACGAAAAACGGCTATCATTTATATAGCTTTCAATTGGATTGGCTATATAAGCAAGCTCGTAGTCAGCCGAATTCATAGCTCGCTTTGCGCGCTAAATGGTCCCCACAGTTATAGCCAGAGCTTCAGTCCTACCAGGCTTTTTAGGTTCAAGAAAGGCGGAAGCATGCATGCTGGTTAACTACGATCTGCTGAAGCAATGATCTGGTTGAAGAAAGTAAAGGGCATTGCTGCCCAGCAGACCGTTGTGCCGGACATGGTTTACGAGATCTTGAGACGCGGTGACTGATTTCAAGACCATTGCAGTCCTCAATTCAAAAATGCTGCTAAAGGTTGTATTCACCGCTTGCAAATTAACGCAGTTTAAAATGAATAGGTTGAGGTATGATTTGAAGACCCAATCTTTCTTGGAGCTAATGGAAACAAGCTTCCAAGCACTTATTTCACTTCTGCGAATTTTCACATTAACAAACTTATTCCTAAAGTCCTTTGAAGTTCGTTCAAGCGAAGTTCCACTGTATAATTTCTACATTTTCGCTTCTATTGCGTTTCTTTTTCACTCGCCAGAGTGTCCGCGCGTGCGTCCGCGGCACCTATCATTCATTGTAGCGACGTCATTAGTGGTGTAGCATGTCATGCTTTGAAATTAATGATGACGTCATCAGTGGTGTAGTATGTCGTGCTTTTATATTAATGATGACGTCATCACTGGTGTAGTATGTCGTGCTTGGATATTCCTTACCAATGCAGTATGTCGTATCTTCATAAATAATGATGATTTCATCAGTGGTGTATTATGCCGTGAGTGAAATTAATGACGTCATCAGTGTTGTAGTATGTTGTGCCTTGAAGTGAATTGATGACGTCTTCAGTGGTGTAATATGTCGTACCTTGAAATAATTGTTGATGTCGTCAGTGGTGTAGTGTGTGGTATCTTGAAATAAACGATGACGTCATCAGTGGTGCAGTATGCCGTACCTTGAAAATAATTGATGCCTTTCGCCTTACCGCACTTAAGGGAGTTTTAGGTGCCCATAATTTTTTTTGCTTGTATCATATTTTATAGGCTTTTCAGTCTCATCAACATGCCTTCGTTTTCTTTTCATCTAATCAGGTCTGGTTGTTTGTAGAATATGTACGCAATAGCCGACCTCATCAGCTGCTAAGAAATTGCCACAATCGAAGCCCCTTGTCTCAGTCCCGTGTCTCAGGAATGACCCTTGCACTCTGATGAACGTTCTACAAGCGGTGTTCTCCTTTGAATCTGCGATTACTGTTTTCCAAACGAGAATTATAGTAATTTGGACTTTTCCCCAACCGTACAAAATCAGAACTTTTCAAAACTGCTGTTTATAGCATAATGGAGATAAGTCAATTGGCTGAACTAAAACTACTTTCGAAAGAAACTTGCGCTCCAGATGTGGCTATATCTGCCAAAGGCCGCATCTCTAAACAGGCTTATCTGAAACAGGCATATCTGAAACGCAGGAAGTACCTAGCATGTTTTTCTTGCGACTGTATTGAAACAATGATTTTTGCTCTGATGACAGAAACTACGAGCACGAGGTACCTTGTCATATTCTGTACCGAATTTAAAGCTCCCCGAACCTTATGGCAGGGCGCAGAAAGACAGAGTGGTAACTCATAAGCAAGGATGACACAGCCTTGAAGAAGCCTTTTATTACGCTTAATTTTGTGATTCAGCGGCACACGATCGAACTCTGCAGGTTGCGGTGGGCTTCTGTTTCTTGACTGTATTCACACCGATGGCAAGAATACAGCGGGTCGTTCAAGCATTCTCGTGAATCTCGCCTTTCAAAGCAAGCAAAGACGTCTTGCTTGTTTGGCAGTGCAGTTCATGAATGTCTTTGCACATGCGAATTCTGAGCTTGGCACTGCCTTCGTCCCCTCATTCACGCTTAAAGAAGTGCAGAAAGTGCCGAGTGATCTGCAGCGTCGACATTGCTACTCCTGTTCCCGGCATCATCACCAACTTAATGTCACGGAATCTGTCTCGAGCCACAGGAAAGAGCTCGAACAAATTTGGGGACTGTAGACGTTCCTCAATCGTAGCCGGAGGCTTCCATCGCTGGTGACGCCTGCCAGAGAGAAGGCACACCTGGCCTAGCATCGTCTTTAGCCCCTGATATTCCGTGTGGTTGAACATTTGAAAAAGCTGGGCA
>JAJIZL010040711.1:0-11961 GCA_023969395.1 Amblyomma maculatum
TGAAATGTATTTAAATTCAATAGCATTGCACGCTGCCAACTTTTTACCACAAGTTGTGTACTTGCTATGGCAGCTGTTAGCTAGTTCGGACTAATATTTCCTGGTACAGAGTTAAAAGAGAAAATACTGAAGAAGCTTGAAGCACAGAAACCCCACAATTGGAGACTGGAAATAAGTGTCAATGAACGTTTTTGTTTTACAGAAACAAAAAACATGAATGCGTGCTGACCACCGAAATATTTGTTATAAAATTATTGTGGCCTGGTCATGCTGCTCTTCAAGGAAATTATTTTTGTCCGAAAGTTGTATAAGCGCGTGTATAACTCTCATGACCTGCATTCGAATGTTTTTGCAAAGTCGGCCTAACATCACGCGTTTAAATGCTTGTTCCTATGCAGTATTCTGGGACGATTCTGCATGCTTTTTAGGAGTACTATCAAAACACATTGCAACCAGACCGAGGGTATTTCAATATGGAAATTACGTTCGTTCGCTCTAACAGTTTAGAAAAAACGTGCCCTCTTTACCAAAAGTAACTTGGCTGCTGGGTTTCCTTTTCAACCTTGCTTGGAGCCCTTGATCTATATGAAAAGGCAAAAAATGGTCTTTTCAGATAAGAATGGTGGGCTTTGTTTCCGCACAGGTGAATAATAATTTGGCATGTCTTGAAAAATGCTTAACTACAGGGCGAAGGAGCAAATCAGGCCGCCTGGTTACTTTCGGCAAAGACGGTACGTTCTTTCTAGCAGTGTTAGACAGGCGGCTATTTGCGACGCAGCGACGCCAGCCTTCGCCGTGGCAGCGTACGCATCCTTCGTTCCCACGCCTGAGCAGCGTCCAGTCACCCCCGGCGGAATTCCAACTTGTGGTGTCATATGAAACCATACGGACAGCGCTTCCGCGCTCGCACGACTGGCGCCGGCGCACGCTCTCAGCCTCTCTCTCTTCGATCTTCCCTCTGCTCTCTTGCAGCGCAGGTAGCGCAGGTGCGCGCCTCGCGGGTTGTGTGCTGCATATAGTGAACTAGTGCTGCAGCTCCGCGCGCACACGGAGAATAAACAGAGTTGCCAAATGTCGGTGAGCAAAAGTAGATAGATGGCAGCGTGAAAGTAGCTAAAAGTACCTTAAAAAATCCAACAAGGAGCTAAAAGTAGTTAGATTTTTTTCTAAGAATTTTTATTTTATATTTTGGATATATAACACATAATTGCCAGCTGCATTATCATAAACATTAAACACAGCCATCAAGACATGGTTTCCGGCAGACAACTATGTATATAAGAAGTGCTAACGAGTAACGAATATTAAATGCGCTCAGGTTTTGATTCCGATAATTTAGGCAGGCGTAGTTTTCGCAAAGGGTCAAGGCTTGCGCGTTAAGAAAAGACAAGCTGCGAATGCATCACTTCTCTGTAAACATATAAAGAATGAACTTGTATTATACTTTTGCGCGTATACAGAGGCCTGTGAACTGATAGTTATGAAAGGTTTAATGACTGTGCCTTTCGGCATTTTTTATCCACCCGGCTCTGACTGTGCTCACTCCGCGTGATCCGCAGAGTGAGTCGAATCAGACAGTCGATGCCAGGCGCCGACATATGCGTACACACCTGCACAATAGTGTACCGCACGAATTCGATGCTCATCGGAGCCCCCGCACTGCGCGATAGGCGACACCAGTCAGAAGCTGCGCCGCCACATCGCCTCTGTTTACTTTGTGAGCTATTTTCTTTTTTCCCACTGAGGCATAGGCGGCGAGGCATACCAACTACGCCTAAGCGGCGCTGGGCATACCCGTCCGCAATCTGCCTTGTATTGCATCCTCCTCTCTCTTTTCAAGTGCTTCCTCCTTTCTCGGAAGATTTCTTTGTCTGGTTTGCGTCTTGTTTAAAAACTGCTTGATGGCGCTATATGCCTGAGGTCAGTTCCATGAGTTCCATCATGTGTTGCGTCTGTGGGAACTGCTTTTTTCACAACAGAAGAGTGATTTTTCCGAAATAGAGCCAGATTTAAGCTACATTTCACCAAAATAGCTAGATTAGGAGCTAGATTTTGAAGAAAGGAGCTAAAACAGCTACTCGTAGCTAAACTAAGCTTTTTGGTAGCTAGCTGAGCCCAAAAGTAGCCAAATCTAGCTACAAAGCAGCTAAATTGGCAAAAAAAAAAAAAAAAAAAAAAAACACACACACAGTAGAACCACGACATGCCTCGTCCTGTCTTGCGGAACAGTCTGCAGCTCAGTGTGAATACCACTGACCCTTTATTTCAAGATATATGTAGTAGGTTTTTGGGAGAATTTGTTGCTTTATTTGCCTCCCGTGTTGCTACACTTCCCTGCAGGAGTAAAGACTCGGGATCACTAGGACGGACCTTTGCGTGCCAATTTCCTCTTGGGCTGCTTCGGTTGACGCTGCATGCACGGCTGTGCTGGACGACTGGTAAGACATCCATTTTTTATACAGTGTGGCGTATTAACTGGAAATAATGATTTTGTCAGTCATTGTCACCTGATCATTAAGATTAACGGAATATGCTTATCTGCTGTTTATGTACGCCGAGAGTAAGAAAAGCTTTTGCTTCAACTCTACTGCGCCGAAAAAAATGCATTCCTCATGAATTCCAATTTCAGCACACTGACTTGTACAAACTAATTTTGTAGCAGTGGCAAATTTTACTGCTCATGAACAGTTTTCCCAAGCTGTACTAAAAAAAAAAAAAAAAAAACAATTCTGCATAATATTGTTTCTTATTTTTATTTTCGCTTGCAGATGTTTGTACGAAAGGAAGATGGTGACATGCAAGCTGCTCGAGCATACATCTGCAAGGGCTGCTGAAAGCTGCTGTCCTTATAACCGAGAGCAAAAGGCGCATGCTAGAGATGCTGTCTTGGCAGACGCCTGAAGCTGCCTTTAATGCGGCGTCTTCCTACAACCTGGGATCTGCCCACACCTTGTCAATGGGCATAACCAGAGATGAAGTCCTGGAAGTCTGAAACAATTCTGCCTATTGTATTTTTTGCACTATGTACCACATGCGCACCTAATAAATAAATATCCATGAAACTAACAATTCTGGCTTTTTTTTTTTTTTTAATGCATGTATACAAATTTCAGGATGCTGAATATATGTTATTAGCTGCATGTAAAATACCTGCACAAAAACAAACTCAATCCCGTGTTTGGCGCATGATGGCCTTAGCTGCCTCTGCGCTGTAACACCCATCAAATCAAAAAATAGTCACAAAAAATAACATTAAACAATAATGAGATTGCCTGGATGCCAATGATGCAAAGCCAGTGGACAAGCTTGGGTGGGCAATGTTGGGCAACCGATGAGCCTAGCTGGATAGCAGTTATTAAAAGCCAGTGAGTAAGCTTGGTTGTAAGTATTGGATGGCCAATGAGAGTGGCTGGATGTACGCTATATATGTGAGCCAGTGGATATGCTTGGGTGGAAGATATTGGGTAGCCATTGAGTGATCCAATGATCATATGATCATATACGATCAAAGTCAGCATCCTGTCCTGGGGGCGGTCCCACGCTGCTGTCCCTTGCCTCTACGTGACCCCTTGGACGAGCGCGCCCCGAGCGGCCGGTCGGCGGCGTCAGCTGAGTGCGAGTGTCGTCTGCTTCTACGCTGCGTGCTGCCGAAGTTCTGGTTATTATTAGTTTTTTTTTTTTTTGCGCTAGTTTTGTCAGACTATAAGGGCGGAGAACTTCGTTACATTTAGACTGCATTAAGGCAAATATAGAAATATACATATGTAGTTTTGGCTCAGGACCAGTTTTGTTGTAATTTTTAACAAGCATTTACGTAGAGGGTGCGAATTGTTTATAAAGTACACATAATAGCCGTTTTACTGACCGGAACATAAGCAGAGGATATATACCAGTACAACGTACTTCGCATTTGCAGCGGCCAGTGATCTTCCGAAAATCTTTACATCGTCGTAGGTTTTTATGTACCGTTTCCAACTGCCGTTTCCGAGATGCGAGTCTTCAAGGTACTTTTGGAAAATTAGTTGCTGCTGATCAGGCGTTCGATAGGTCACCGTGGCCACGTACTCCACGACGAACAAGATGCGACGCGAGAAATTGGGAGAGAGTCCGTGAACGCACGCTTTCAAAAAGAACAGAGAGCACCAGCGCCGGCTACCTTCCCAGCTAGGACGTTGGTACCAGGGTTGTCCTCCACATCCTGCCCCCTTTTTTTCTTTCTTTTTTTTTAAGGGAGGAAACAGAAAGGTGATGGGGGAACAAAGCTCATTACCTTTCTTCCGCACATGTTTGAGAACCGGTGAACGGGGTGTCCGCTCTTTCGTGAAATAGCACGGTGCAGCTTGTGGAGCAGTGCGAACATGTGTGTATGTGCTTCCCTTCTTGTCCCGGCGCCTCGAAGAATCTCCACACACGACCACCCATAAGCACGGTACCTGTATTCTCTTTTTTTTTTTTTTTTTTTTTTTTTCCGGCTTTGCCTGTTGTGCAATAGTTGATGACATCGAACCAAAGCTGAGGTCGTCGAACCAAACTAAAGGAAGCGCTTCTCAACACGCTCACCGCAACGCTGCAGCAGAGGCGGGCGACTAAATGCCCGCGGCGCCTGCTGCTCAATAGCTCCAGCGATCACATGAAATCCAAGACTGGCTGGTGATTTTCTTTTATTGTATTTCATTTTATTTAGCAACAAATGCGTGCGCAAAATAGGTACGGAATATTTATATAACCCCTTGGCTTGTTTAGGCCCTTTAATAAATAAGTATACATATGCATGTATATATACGGCACATGCAGGCCTGCCCAAGTTCCATGCAGAAAATTTTCTCCTATGATGAATATTTTAGGTGTGACAAATCGCGTAAAGGGAATCATCACGGATTTTCACAGAACATTTAAGAACCAATGTTTACTCGTTCTTTCCAAATTACTGCAGAAAAAAAAAAAAAAGGCTCCGAACAAAATCTTGTTCTTTGCAATTATAAGGGGTTTTCGGTTACTGGAACAGGTAACAGTATTAATCAATTCTCATTAACCTGTCCGTTCGTAGCGCATAGAAACAATATGAGGGAAAAAAAATGAGACAGTGCCTTGTGCGCTCGAAAGGGCTGGTTTGGTAGGAATTGCTCTTACCTCTCACTCTTGTCCCTGGAACTGCTGACAAGAAATGAGAGGGGATCGTGAGCTGCTTCTGCAGCCCTGCCCGACAACCTGCACTACTCTCTCCGCTATGAGCCAAAAAGAAAACGTCTGCGGGCACACCGAATCGTCCGCACGCTAGAGTCGGCTGCAAAGGTGTCTGCCCGAAGTCTGAAAGAAGTTTATCCTTGGCCAAAGTAAGAGAACACCAATACCGGATGATCACACACCTGCGCGCGAGGCACTCACACGAGCTTTGGCGCCAGAGCGGGAGCTTCGTGTAAACACAGCACAGAGCAGGGGTGCACTCCCGAAAGCTCGCTTGCTATAACTCTGCACCTCACACGGTGCCATCGCCCAACTTCCGTAGTTTTGCTGTTTTAAGCCTCGGGGCTACGCAGGCCGCTTCCGAAATGCCAGGGTGGAACCTCTTTTTCTTTGACTCAAACGTGCGAGAGCTCTTGTGGCTATATTAGAGCCCGATAACGCTTTCAGGGGTTCATACTTCTGCATGCGAGCATATTATTTAGAGCACATTTTTCGAAAAGGTAATATATTGGAGCGGGAATGGTGCCGGAACTTCTATAAAAGAAAAAAAAAAGATAAGAATAATTACAGCAGCCGCCTGTGTTAACTGTCATGCATTTCTCAGACACCTGATGATGTCTGCTGCCAGACGGGAGGGGGCAACGATTGGTGAAGCAACCCAGGCATACAAAAGCCGTTGCCACCAATCAAATTTGAGTTGAGATCAAAATGACTAAATAAGGCAGCCGGACGTCCTCGTGAGTCTGAACTGGACCAAAGCGGCGATTATATTTACAAATACTCAGACTCATGCTCAGCGAACCTACGCAACGATGATAAACCGAACAGAACTACTCGTGCGAACACGCCCTTCTGCAGCTGTTTGCGGTCGAGTCAAGAAATTGCTGAAACTTTGCTGTATGCGCTCTAACATTGCAACGACTGCTCCTCTACCGCGTAGTTTACCAAAGCTGCGGGCAAGAAGACGAGTCTCGTACTCCGTCAGCACTACTGCGTGCGAAGCCCTTCAAGTGATGACGTAGTGATGTGAAAGCAGAGAAGGAAAAGGAAAGGGACAGCAAAATTGGTGGTTTCAATAGAAAGAAACGACTCCAAGAACACTCGGCTGTGTTCCGACTGAACTGGGAGACAAGCAGGGTAGCAGATCCCTTCACGTGAAACCGGGTTTCATTTTTATTTTATTTTTTAAATTCAAGAATAATTCAAATTCGGTGTCGCGTTTTTCACCGCAACGCGTCAGAGTCAGCCTCACCGTGAGCTTTGGGCTCTTGGCTCTACGATCGCCTGGTCTTCAGCGAGTTTTATTTCGATCTCTTGTTGCTACGCGCTTTCCGGTGCACGACGGAACGCTGACGCTTCCGCTAAGGCTTCCACGGTGTTTGTTTGTTGTTATGACCGGCACTGTTTCGTACAAACCTTTTGACTCGCTAAATGCGGCGAAGGTCGCCTCAGCATCGGAGGCCGCGGATGCTGCGTCACCCGACACGCTCCCTGCAAGCGCTGTTCGGGGCCGCTCTACGCTGGACATCGGATCTCTGCACGTGAGGGGCCGTCTATTAAATTTCGCCGCTGTATGCTATTGCTCGGCGGTGATGCAGGCATTGCGAAGTTAGGGGGTAGACGAGCCGTACGTGCTGGAAGAGATATATATATAGTGGCTGCACAGCAACCATACTTCTGCATAAAGAAAGTAGCAAAATTCCCGTAAAGAAAGGTGTTAGGCAAGGAGACACAATCTCCCCAGTACTATTCACAGCTTGTTTAGAGGAAGTATTCAGAGACTTGGAATGGGAGCAGTTAGGGATAAGGGTAGATGGAGAATACCTCAGTAATCTGCGATTTGCTGATGACATTGCCTTGCTAAGCAACTCGGGGGATGAACTGCAAATAATGATTGATGACCTAGACAGGAAAAGTAGAAAGGTAGGCTTGAAAATCAATATGCAGAAGACTAATGTAATGTTCAACAGCCTCGGGAAGGAACAGCAGTTTACTTTAGGTAGCGAAGCACTGGAAGCAGTAGGCGAATATGTCTCCTTAGGACAGGTTGTAACCGCAGATCCGGACCATGAAAAGGAAATAACAAGAAGAATAAGATTGGGATGGAGCGCATTTGGCAAGCACTCGCAGATTATGACTTAGCAGCTTACCGGTATCGCTCAAGAGGAAAATATACAACAGTTGCATCTTACCTGTACTCACCTATGGGGCTGAAACGTGGAGGCTAACCAAGAGAGTTCTACTTAAGTTGAGGACAACGTAGAGGGCTATGGAACGAAAAATGGTAGGGGTAACATTAAGAGATAGGAAGCGTGCAGATTGGGTCAGAGAAATAACTCAAGTTACCGACATTCTAGTGAAATTAAGAAGAATAAATGGGCATGGGCAGGACATGTAGTGCGAAGAGAGGATAACCGATGGTCGCTGAGGGTAACAAACTGGATTCCAAGGGAAGAAAAGCGTAGCATGGGGGCGGCAGAAAGTTAGGTGGGCGGATGAGGTTAAGAAGTTCGCAGGGGTCAAGTGGATGGAGCAAGCACAGAACCGGGTTAATTGGAGAAATATGGGGGGGCCTTCGCTCTGCAGTGGGTATAGTCAGGCTGATGGTGATGATTATGCTATTGCTTTGCTGAGCTACGCGGCGCTCTGGGCTTTACTACATCTGGGGGTGTCGTGAGGTGAAGTATTCTAATCCACACCGGCTTCATCACATCATATTTATCAAATTCCTATTTGCTAAAGCTTTGGAAATGGTACAGGGTCCGATCACGAAGAAGAGAAGCTGGATGCGTCTGCGGTCCAGCACACGGTAGTCCGTGAACAGCTCCTCTGCTTCGGCGAACCAGAATGGAAAGAGTTCCGGTAGCTCTTCAATAATCCCCGGCAACTGTATGACTGGGTCTAATCCTGAACACACGCAGTCATCCGGGTATGAACTCGTGGTCACATTTCGCAGTTCGATGCGATCATCCGTCTGTCTCCTTCGGTTAGCTTCTTCTTTAAGCCTTTAAATATCAGCTTCGATTATTGGGATTTTTGCTTTTATCTTCTCGGTGTCTGCTTTTTCGCTCCCTTGCATCTTTTGAAGCTCCATCTTGAGCTCTCGGATCCTTCGCTCATGTCTTCTGATTTCTGCTTCTTTGTTTCGTTTCTTTTTTCCCCCGTTTTTAGCCTTCTTTTTCCGCCGCTCTCGAGGCATCGGTTTGTCCTCAATTTTCGTCGTTACCGCTCCTTACGTCTTAGTGCAACTGTGGGGTCTCTTACGGACGGACTGGTCGAGCAAGAAAACACTGACTTTCCGCTGCTAATATGAGCTAATCTACCTCTCGCCGATACAACGCACTATGCCTTCAGTCCTGGCGTTTCTTTGGATTCGGGGCGGGTGCACACTATTTACGAAATGCGTCAAGTTAACAAGTACGTGCCACTTGCGAGCGAGGTGTGCGCGGGTTCCTGGCTGAGTGACGCGACAGAAGAGCCCTCAGCGCAGAGATGCCTACATCTCAGCCCTGGGGATTGGCGCCCACTTTCTCGGCCATGGATGTCCGGCGACCTTCGCCACTGCAGCGCGGCTTTGACGAGTGAGCCGATTCCTGCGGGTGTAGCACGCTTCACCTGTTGGCGGTTTCCGCGTGTCGTCCCAGCAGTGCCGAAATCCCATGCATCACGCATGTGTTTCCCCGTGCAGGCTCACAATACCCCCTCACCCCACCCTTCTTGTCAGCAGTGGCACTGGAGTTAATATTTTTAGCGGGCGCCTTGGCGACCAGCGTTTTTTTTTTTTTTTTTCTTTCTTTTCTTTTTTTTTTTTTTTTCGCTATTGGAGGTGGAGGGCGCTTGAGGGCAAAAGGAGTGAATGTTTATCGAACACATATTGCGCAGTGTGTTCGTGGCTAAGACCACGAGTGCCCGCTTATCGCGATGGCTGAGCATTGCTTTTGCGCAGTCTTGCAGTGCCGCTCCACGGCTTCAGTGCACGATTACGTTGCAACGGCGCATTTAACAGCCGACAAGTGTTCATTCAAATTGGCCTGTCTGTAGTTTGACAGCACAATAAACGCATGCATCGAAGGCGACAGGCATTTGTAAGTACCGAAAGCGTCCTTCAGCGAATTTGAAATAAGTCTTATTACTTCGCTATGTTCACAGATTTCTGTCCGCAGAACATGTCCGCAAAATGGCACGAAATTTGAGTGTATCAAAGACTAAAATGGGCAAACAAGAAGTGAATTAAGCAACTAGAAGCAACCAGAAGCAACTAGCAACATCCGTGCTTTCGCATTAGTCCGATGTAGATTCTGCAGTGCTCATTAATTTCTTTTCAACAGCGATGAGAAATAAACACTTCGGGGTGAAATAATTTGTTCTTTTCAGATAAGGCGAGAAAGGGTGATGAAAGCGGGCCCCGCGCATTATTATCCAGAAGGTATTATTATCCACATATTGTTATCCCTTCTTTCCATACTCACTATTTCCCAACCCTCACAAACGTTTAAAGGTGTGAGGAGGAGAGAAGGATTTGGAGAAGTGTGTGTGGGTGTGTGGGGGTGGGGGGGGGGGGGGGGGCGTCGTCAAGAGGGGTTGTCGGCAGTGTCAGAGAGACAACGATGTTCTGAAAAAGCGGGGACTCTAAGGCGGGGGGCGTATTCCCCGAAAACTGCAAGAGCGGAAGTTCCGGGTACGTCACTCAAAAATAGAACGCAACCTCACGTTTTGTTCCAGCATGAAGCGCAGTACGGAAAGTGAAGTGCAATATTAATAAAATAGTTTTATGGACTAAAATTACTTACTGTAAAGAGCGTAATGCATCGGTGGCGTCCGTCGCGCCATCTTTCCGCCGTTGAATAAGTTAACTTGAAAAATCGGCGCGGCGTAAATCCGTAAAAAGAGATTAAAGCATATTAAAAGGCGATTGTTGTTGAGAGCGTCTCTGAACGCGACCTAAAGGTAACATACACTCACTGAAGACAGGAATTGATTACTGTGAAGGTAATTGTACAGTGTAACTGTTGCCATACCGTCACATCCTGCCTGCGTTCGCGGCTGCTTTTGCTGCTTTTAGGAACAAAAACTTGGTATTATGTATCCTAAAAGGGAACGTACCCCAGGAAGTGCGGTAGTAATTTATTTAAATGTTGTGATTTTAAAAAATAAAAAAACTGTACCTACTGGAGTCGAACACATATCTTGCAAACAGGAACGGGGTGTGGTGTGGATCCATTGCGCCACAGGTTTTTTTTTTTCTTTATTGCCGATTTGGACATTCAAAACAAGACGATGAACAATAAAACTTGCCAGCACACTTTCGCGTGACACGGCGGGTTAAAACTTTCTCAGTTTTACCAAACTGTCAAGCACTTGAATCCATTGTGGCTGCTCGGGGAGTGTCATATGCACTTCCCTGAACCGCACAACACTGTGTATGAAATGTTCTCGTACAGGATTCACTTGTATATCTGCATTGTTAAACTGCATTCTGGTTTTCCACAAGCTGTGGAGGCCCAGGAGCATTATTGTATCAAAGGGAAACTCCTCTGTATTAGGAAAAGGTAAAAATCGTATGCCATATGCATCTAGAGGTAGCTCTTTTTTTTAAGTTCTCTGAAGCACATCCCAGAAAAAAATGGCATCCCAACAGTCCAAAAACACGTGTTATATCGTCTCTGGTCTGTTACACAAGAAACAGTTTGTTGACCAAGGGACGAACAGGCCTTTAGCGTGCATCCATGTTTTGACTGATAATGTGCTAGTGTGGAGTTTAAAGAAAAATGATTTGACTGGTGGTGATATTGGCATCTTCTTAACTCTCTTGAGTACATCATCTCCTGGAGCTGGACAGTGCGACAAACGGTATATCGGTACAGGAAGCATTGTGTCCACTAGGTCCGCATACAATTTTTTCCGCTTAACATTGCACAAATACTCCATGGAAAAGCGCACATGCAGCAATCTGTACGCGAGCACCACTTCTCGCAAGTACCCTCTTACTGTACCACCTACATTGAGACACGAACTGACAAGAAAATTAGGAAGGAGTCGACCAAGCCGAACTTGGATTACTGTTCTGAGGAAGACATCATTTTGGTCACGAAGGTACATGAAACGCGAGACTACCTGTCGCAAGAATAAATGCGCCAGATCAAGCCCTCCTTTTTGTACGGAAAGAAACAAATTTGTTCGGCTCGTCCTTTCCCAGAAGCAACGGGAAATGCGGCCTTTAAATGCGCTCTTATCGTTTTCATTAAACGTACTAAAGATGGCGCGACGGACGCTACTGGCATGATCAGAGTATTACTGCAAGCAATTTTAATTATGCAGACTATTTTATTGTGCATGCATTTTAGTTTATGTACTGCAATGTATACTAAAAAAACATATAGCTTTATTGACTTTGTGTTTTATTTTTTAGTAACGCTACCCGGCACTTCCGTTGCTGCAGTTTTCAGGGAATGGCAATACGCAAGGTAGCGCCTTTGCAATGCCGCATGGAAATAGCGGCCCGGGTTTCAACACTTTCTTGTTTCGTGCACATCCCATCTCGGCTGCCGACTCCGATGGAGATATCGCGGCACCGGCGGAAAATCGTCTTTTACCGCCAAGTGATCTCTGACCTGTGCTACGGCTCAGGAACATGACCGTTTTCTACAAATGTAAATTGGGATTCTGTATGCATGTATCGAGTGACTGTTTTTGTATTCTTGCGTTGTGTATGGTTGTATGCACATGCCGTGTTTGAGTGTGGGTCGCGTGCGCTGTGTTTTTGTAATTTTAGTATTT
>JAJIZL010040712.1:3948-18120 GCA_023969395.1 Amblyomma maculatum
CCCCCCCCCCCCAAAAAAAAATATAAAATAATATGCGTTTACAGTAACAGTCAGCTTTTTTCTGCGGACGCTGTACTCAAGTAAGCTTGCTTGTAGCGACGTGTCCTCTGGCTTCCGGATTTGATCTTGCCTGCGCAGATAAATAATTTTCACCAAGCGAAGCAAGGTGACTGCCGAACTTATTACGGAGCGTAGCAGTAGCATATCCTGTGCACATTACAAGCCATGACTCAGAACCGTTCGCACTTAGACGCGGAGAAAACGAAATGACTAGAAAAATTTGCGAGAGAGGTAGCGTACCTTTACGCTGAGGAAATGACGGAGGATGCCGCTAAAAGTGTTCCGCTCACATATGCTCTTGGAAAAACGACATTCGAAATCTTGGCTGACATAACTAGCACCTGTGTTCAAAGAGCTATAGTGGCGAAGTGAGAAACCTGAAAACATAATTTAGGTAAGACGAAGCAATTTATTATAAGGAAATGTTTGAAGTTGTACAACCAGTCAACAAAAATAACGGTCCGTGCTTTTTTTCTATAGAGTGAACGTTACTGAGTGCAAAAGTGGGGCATTTTCTCCGGTGCATAAATTTGACCTTCAGCTTACCCCAAGGTAAACCACAACTTTCAACCCCTAGCAACTGCCAGCGTTGCTTCGCCACTCATGGATGGTGAATCCACCTTAAGCTTCTTCCCTGCAATAAAGTTTTTCAGACAGACAGATAAGAATATAATCTATGATAAACAGAAACTGGAAAGACTTGGGAAGCAGCATAGAACCGGAGCTTCGCTTCCTGATTGTTTAAAATCCATGTTGGCCGCAAAAGTCAAGGAAGCGCGGAATAACTTTTTTAAACAGGCTTGAAGCATTCATGAGCTCGGACAAAAATTTCTAGAGAGCACTTTGGACCACTAAAACGCGATGAGGTGAAAGCCATTATAGCGTGGTGGATCGCAGCCCTCCACTACGGCATTTCTATCTCCCTTTCTTCTTTCACTCCCACCTTTCTCCCTTCCTTTACGGCGTGGTACGTGTGTCCGTGGATAATTGTGACCGATACTGCGTATTTGCTATCCGGTAAGTCAAGTTAAAAGCCGCTGATTCGTGCTTTACTAACGCCTCCTAAACATCTTGGTCTGCTTCTGTTTGCTGTTTGGTTCGGCGTTCGAGGAAGCGGCAAATGAAAGGCGCCGCACGGACACCTGGATCGGACGTCCGGCAGCGTCAGCTTCGTATACGCATGAATCGCCTGGTGACGCCATGACTTGTCGTAACGGTACATCGCGCGCCCCTTGTCGAACACAATCAGGGCTTGAATCCCGGTCTCGGCGGCTGCGTTTCGATGGGGGCGAAACGGAGTGGCGTCCGTGTGCTTTGCGATGTCAGTGCACGTTAAAGAACCCCAGGTGGTCGAAATTTTCGGAGTTCTCCACTACGGCGTCTCTCATAGCCTGAGTCGCTTTGGGACGTTAAACCCCACAAACCAACCAACCCTTTCATTGAACGCATCAAAGTTCGCCGTTCTATAACTCGTTTACAGGAGAGGAAAGGCGCAGTATCTGTCACTCGCGGAATCCCACTATCATTCGTCCCGCAGCGCTGGTGCAGTGGTAAGACGCCCGACTACTGTGCCGGAGTTCCCGGGTTGAATCCCGACCGTGGCGGCTGCGTTTCGATGGAGGCGAAACTAAGTGGCGTCCGTGTGCTGTGCGACGTCAGCGCACGTTAAAGATCCCCAGGTGGTCGAAAGTACTCCGTAGCCCTCCGCTACGGCTCCCCTTTCTCTCTTTCTCTATTTCCACTTTCACTCCCACCTTCCTCCCTTCCCTTACGGAGCGGTTCAGATGTCCGCAACGCGTATGACAGATCTGCGCCTTTCCTTTCCTGTGAACCAATTATTATTATTATTATCCTCGCGGTAGACAAGGGAAAGTATGAAGAGCGTTTCACGATCGTAGGCGTGGCCGTGAAACGCTCTTCATAACTCCCACAGTGTGCGTTTCTTAATTTCCACCGAACAAGACCATGAACTCTTTGAAATGATTTTCCTCATTAGACTGCACAGCCTGTGGAAAACGCGTATGTTGGTTCGGAATGTTGAGCCTCTCGTTTCCCCCAGTACTCACTTCGGCCAGATGGCGCACAAGCTTAGAGACACGATAGGTGGTGGTGGTTTGTGGGGTTTAAAGTCCCAAAGCGACTCAGGCTATGAGAGACGCCATAGTGGAGGACTCCGGAAATTTCGATCACCTGGGGTTCTTTAACGTGCACTGACATCGCACAGCACACGGAAGCCTTGCTCTTCGCCTCCACCGAAAAGCGGCCTATGAACCGGACTGGCTGCCATTGTTGATGTGTTGTCTTTCGTTGTCACCGTTTTAGTGAAGTTGCGCTAAGTTGTATGGTATTGTGTTTTATGTTTCAGTTGAACTTTTCGCCTACAGGCTGATTACTTTGTAATTAATGTATATAGCTTTTTCCAGCATTTAAAGGCATGTAATAAATACTATGCCGAAAAAAAAAGAGGCAATCTAGAAATCTACAGCAGAACTTCCCGAGTGGCTCTCAAGGCTAGAGCCTTTGTTGTGTATGTGTGGATTTCAGCGTTTCGTATGTAAATAGCGTATGTAAATAGCATTTGAGTGATTTTTGTTGATTTCGTTCTCGTGAAAAGCAATGTGGCACTTCCGGCCGCCGTAGCGAACGGACGTGTTATGTTGGGCTCCGTTGGAGCGGGTACAGCGGTCATGTCTGGCCGCGGAAACAGGTTTTTTGTTTCGGACAGTGATTATCAGGTTGTACTGCCAAGTTTTCCTACAGGGCGATTTGTTGAAAATACTGTTTTTTGCACGGTGACATCAGGGCCCCCCCATACCGGGTGGAATACTTTCGTGATGCGCTTGCTCCGCTTTCGCTCATGCCGGATGTTATCGCTCTGGGGGCGTACCGCATGAACCAGGTCTGGGCCGTGACCTTCAAGGACGCTGACTCGATGAAGAGGATACTTCGCTTTGCAGACCTGCAGGTTAAAGGTGCTCGGTGTCTCGTCATCGATCCTGCTAACCGAGACGTCCGAATGAAGGTATACTGGTTGCTGCGCAGTGTACCAGACGAAGACGTGCGCATCCTTTGCTGCTTTCGGGAAGGTGACAGATGTTGCAAAGGAGAAGTGGAGAGCACAGGGCGTGTCGGATAAGGGTTCAACAACAAGACTTGTGACACTCAAGTTGAATCCAGGTGCCAAGCTTGACGACCTTCCGCATCAGGTGAGCGTCAGTGGCGAATTGGCTCTAGTGGTAGTGCCTGGCACGGCCCCGCTTTGCCGGCGCTGCCAAGGTACAGGTCACATACGGCGTGAGTGCCGCATTCCGCGATGCAGCTCTTGCCGTCGGTTCGGACACGAAGAGAGTCAGTGCACTCGCACATACGCAAGCGTCACCGGTCCCGGCAAAAGCGATGAAGCGTCCGAGCTGTACATGGATGAGGCGGACGCTGAGGAGACTTCGAAAGCAGGAAAAGGACCAGCGGTCAAGGAAGTATTGCAGCCTAATCTTCAAGTCCTTGTGCCACAGAAGCCTAGTGTTCACGCTAGCCCACCGAGCAAACCAATAGTTACCGACCAAGAGGAATCTGCGTTGGATAACGCGACGAACGACGACGAATCGAACATCGAGGGCGCCGAAGCAACCGCAATGGACGTTACTCAGGGAGCAGCTGGCGTCGGTGCCGGTATACTTCCTGGAAAGCGGACGCGTGACCAGAAAGATACCGAGCGTGAGCAACTGGACGGCAGTGGCAGCGGGGAGCCGTCACCAAAAACAACCGGGAGGAGACGGCCCCCCGTCAAACCGCGGTCGAACCCGAACGTCCCGTCCGAGCCAAGGAAGGCGGTGAAACCGCCTCCATAATCCTTTGGCCTGTGTGGCCAGGTGGACTCAGTAAAGACGGTGCTGGCTGTGATCTGTACGGCGCCTGCGAAAGACTGGATTGGGGAATGCTGCATGGAGGCTTTATGCACTGTGAGTTTAGTGTTTTGTTACCCGCTACGAACTCTTATTAGCGGGGTTTTTGTTACTAAGCATGGCGGTTAATCTCGATGTAACACTTCGTCTAGCATCTTTAAATGTCCGGGGTTTGGGAGCAAGAAGACGACAAAGCCAGCTGCGACGCCTATTTCTTGAAAATGACCTTGACCTAATCGCTATCTAAGAAACTAAGATTGAAAGCGAAGAGCTAACATCGTATGGCGTCGTCCTTTTCTTCTTTGTATTACGTATGCGTCTGCCATTCCGTCGGCGCGTCGGGTGGCTGCGTTTTACTTATTCGTAAAAGTTTAGGCATCAACGTTGCTTCCGTTGTGGCTTCCCAATGCGGTCGCCTTCTTGTTGTTGACTTTTCGTTTTCGAATTATAGTTATCGTGTTGTCTGTGTTTATGCTCCGAACGCGGTGAGCGAGCGCAAAACATTTTTTGAAAGTCTCGAAATGCATTTTAGGTGCGACAAGGTAGTAATATTGATAGGAGACTTCAACTGTGTTTGTTTCGCTCAGGACCGCGCAAAAAATTTGTCAGTGAGGGATAAGAGTGCTCAGCTGCTTCACTCTTTAATTATTGAATGTAATCTCGAAGACGTTGGCTATTTGTTCTCTTACGACGCACACCCTAAATACACGCATTTTCAAAGGGATAGCCACGCCAGATTAGATCGAATTTATGTCTCTGTTGAACTGCTTCATTGTGCACAGAGTATGACGTTAAGCCCGTAAGCTTCAGTGACCATTGCTTAGTAATTGGAACATTTGGCAGGAAACAGCGGAGGTCACGATTTAACTGGCACCTGTGGAAATTTAACGTGAACCTTTTAGAGGACGACAGTTTTGTAAGAGAGACAACGAAAGAACTCGATAAATTACTTTCGACGCAGGCCGAAAGCTATATAGTTGAGTGGGAGGAGCTAAAGCGGAGAGTAAAGCTTTTAGCTATCAAAACTGCAAGCGCAATTCGATATGACGAAAAAAGAAAAGAGAAAGAAATGCACGAGGAGCTTGAGGTTTTGCTTAGCATGGATAGCATCCAGCCGGGAAGATATGCACAAGAAATAAAAGCCTTGAAACGACAACTTGAAAACATTGACACTGAAAAGTATAAGGCAGCAGTGATAAGAGCAAGGTCTGAAAAATTTTGGGCGGGGGAGACGCCAACTAAGCGAGCGCTGTCATATGAGAAACGGCACGCGTATCAAAAGGAAATACGGCAAATTGACAACCGAGGTGCTGTAACTAGTGGCCCTGCTACTATCAAAAACACCTTTCTAGAACACTACAATGAATTGTTTGGCCGTAAACGCGAAGTCAAAAATGGCTTTCAGGGGGAATTTTTGCGCCAAATGCCAAAACTCGATGATGATGTTAAAACGCGTCTAGAACGACCCATAAGTTTGACAGAAATAGAAAGTGCGATAGACGAGCTTCCAATGGGAAAGTCGCCAGGACCTGACTGGCTTGGCGCTGCTTTCTACAAAGCATTTAAAGATTACACAGCCAAGATTTTGCTTAAAGTGCTAGACGAGTCATACGAGCGTAAGCAGGTTCCACCTTCGTTTTCTATCTCGCACATTGTTTTGATTCCGAAGTATGATGAGCCAGGAAAACGCATGTTGGTGGGTTCTTATCGGCCGATAAGCCTCACCAACGTGGATTACAAAATATACATAAAAGTGCTGGCGAAAATGCTTCAAAGTGTAATACCGAGTCTGGTTGGGCCACAACAGACGTGCGGCATTAAAGGTCGAAGCATCGCAACTAATGTGCACATGGTACGAACTGTTTTGGGGTGTTGTGACGCGATTGGATCTTGAGTGGCAATGATACAGCTGGATCTCGCCAAAGCATTCGATCGCGTTTCGCACGATGCCCTTGTTCGAAGTATTAGCACACTCAAACATTGGGCGAGTGATTGAGGAAGGTGTTCGAATGGTGTATGCGAACTTCACGACACGGATAATTGTAAATGGAGAGCTCACTGACAGCATTCGTGTGCTGTCGTCAGTAAGGCAAGGCTGCCCCCTGTCACCGTGGATAATGTCACCCTGTCACCGCGGCCTACCTCGAGCCTCTCTGCCGGTCTATCACAAACAATGAACGTATAACTGGTTTTATGCTACAGTCAGCACAGGTCAAAATGCTGGCATATGCAGATGGCATCGCTGTATTCTGTACAAGCAGAGAAAGCATTCAAGAAGTTACTGTCCTTGTTTAAAAATTCTGCCGACAGATAGGCTGTGAAGTAAATTGGGAAAAAAGTGCCGGTTTCTGGCATGGAGACTGGGATGTTACGCCTGAATACTTTTCTCGTTTGCAATGGTCAAAATTGCACACCCAGTATTTAGGCGTGCCGCTTGAATCGTACCAAGATCCCACCCCTTTCTGGGCTGGCCAAGCAGAGAGGGCGAGAGAGAAAGCTGATTCATGGCAGGGCAAGCCGTTGTCAATGTTCTCACGCGCTTATGTGTGCAATGTTTTCCTTGTGGCAAAGATATAGTACGTAATGAATGTGCTTTCGGCGACGTGTGTTAGCATTCAAAAAATTCATCGTGTCTTTGCCGTTTTCATGTGGGCATCAACATGGGAAAAGTGCAGCAGAACCAACCTCTTTCTTCCTGTTAAGGCGGGGGGCTTGGGCCTTGTGCATCTCTTTTTGCGACAGGTTGTCTCGCGTTTTTTTTTCCTTCGTGATCAAAACGACAAATTCTTGAGGACGGTCATGCAAGTACAACTGTGTAAAATGCTTCCAGAATACGTTGTCTGTTCTGGTGAGAATATGAGTGGCGCTTTAAAAGGGTACATGCGCGAAGTTGTCTTGTCTTTCAGAATGTTGCATGCGCGTTTTTCAGTGGAATACTTGAGCAAAGTGTGTAAGAAGAAGCTGTACAAAGATCTTCTGGATGTGACGATACCGTTGCGGATTTACCGTGCACCACACCGTGGAGGCCCCGGACAGGATGTCTTAAAGCGTGTGAAAAAGATGCCAGTTAGGCCTTCAGTTAAAACGTTCTTCTTTAAGCTACATTCCAACACATTACTTGTTAAAACCTGGTCACATGAAAGAGGCTTATTCGTTCCCTTAACAACAGACTGTCTCCTTTGCAAAAAACCAGAGACAATCGAGCACGTCTTTCTGGATTGCTGGGAACCAGTCTTTCACTGGGATGTTCTCCAGAGAACACTAAAGAAAGACCTTCCGTTAGATCCGTATGGCATACGGTTCCTTCCAGTCGAGAGTGAGGGTATTCCTTTGGATTTAGTCATGGTCTTGGGCCTCCACAGCCTGTGGAAAACAAGGATGCAAGTGCAACATGCAGATGTCAACACGCGTTCTGTACGCGAGAACTTTATCGAGAGTGTGCTGCTCCTTAGAGAAACGTACCGGGTGCTTTCTGATCCACCTGACTGGATCAGTGTGCTCGATGAACTGCTGTCCTCAAGAAATTTTAAACCTTTCGTGATAGCCGAAGTCTGGTTGTTGCGAGTTTTACCATTATTGTGGATATTTTTTGAATTGATGTGAAATCAAAACAGGCAATAAAGAAAAAAAAAGTCAAGACCAGGCAATAAGGAAAAATAGGCATGGCGCAGTTGGCAAAGCCCTGGGCTGGGAATCCAACGGATGGAGGTTCAATTCCCGATGGAGACAAGGTTTATTAATTTATTTTGAACTCTGGCTCTCGAAAGCGTGACGCCTCTGCTGACAACCTTCTGCTGACAACCTTTTGTCGACAGCGATAAGGCATTAAAGTCTTTGGCCTCTTGCGTTTTTCAAGATAACAAAATCACTATGATAAAAATTCGTGATGCATCTGGAAAAGAAGCACGTTAGGTCGCTATGTGTTTACTAATCACTTTAATAGTGTGTTCACAAGGCATGGTGAATACAAATCGCAGATTTTTTCTACTTTACATACGGATTTGGTTTGACACTTGGTCGCGAACGAGTTATCTTAACATTACCACTTAAATGACTCTAAGGCCCGTTGGTGTTCTGAATACATTTTTGAAGCGCTAAGCAAAGCAGTTAAATAGCCCAATACTTGACTGACATGTATAACCTGTCCTTGACTATAAGTAGTTTACCGTCAGATGGGCGTAAGGCTCGAGTTTTCCTGATTGCCAAGAAAGGGGACTGTTAACTATAGACCAATAATCGCGTTTTTTATTTTACCGACAATTGCTGTAACTTGTTAATGCATACTATTTTTGTGACGTGGTAACGGTTCTAGAAGACCACAAGATTTTTTCGGATGACCGGCATGAGTGAGTAGGGAAATGTCCACTGTTACCCGTCTTGTATCCGATGGGGCGTCAGAATAAACAAAAGGGCGATTTTTTTACTTAAGTTATATTCCTTAAGGTGCCTCACGGAAATTTATTTAAACTTTACACATTGGGCCTTACTTCTCTTATAGTTAAATGAATCAGCGCCTACATCTCAGATAAGCAGCAATTTGTATCAATCCGCTATTGCTGTTCAGACATGTTACAGGTACTTCAGGATTTCCCCACGACAGTGTCTTGGGGTCCCAATTGCTTCAAAGCTATGTGAACGACCTTCTTTAACGTTGAAAAGAATGTATCTGTGAAGCTTTTTCCGACGACTGTGTTGTGTTCAAAGAAATAATGAGCTATTGTGATTACATTTGACTACAAGAAACCGCAGTAGCAATCGGAGACAGGTGTGCGAGCTGAGTATGCATATCAACCAAGAAAGCACCGCATTGTTACGAATCACACGAAAAAAAGGCCTAAGCTACAGAGTTAAAAACTTGACATTATTTATATTTTAGAAGTAGCGAGCTATAAATACCTCGGTGTAACCTTCACTTACACACTTACTTGCACCTTGCGGTGGCGCAGTGGTTACGGCGTTCGACTACTGCTCCCAAGGATGCGGGATCGAATCCTGGCCTCGGCGGCCGCTTTTCGATGCAGGTGAAAAGCAAGGCGCCCGTGTGCTTTGCGATGTCAGTGCACGTTAAAGAACCCCAGGTGGTCGAAATTTTTGGAGCCCTCCCATACGGCGTCTCTCATAGCCTGAGTCGCTTTGGGACGTTAAACCCCACAAACCAAACCAAATCAAAGGATATCTCGGACATGTCTCGAGTTCCGACATACCGCTGACTCGCTATGACAAATTTCACCCTCCACTTCTAGTTACGACTTCTGTCTCTGCCTCACCTTCTACTAATTCAGATCGGGCGGAGAATTCGCCCCGTTCATGTCCGCACATGGCGACTATGGTAGTCTCTTCAATTTCTTCTCTTCCGTCGACTGGTCCCTTTTAAATGACATTAGTGATGCGACGGACAAGTCAGTCGCTTTACTGAAATAGTTCTTGATGGTAGGCTTCAGTAAATACCTCTGCATACTCCTACTCGTAGCAAGTTTTTTTTTCTGGTTTTCCGGGAAACTAAGAACGCCTCTTGCGTTCTCTTTGCAAACGCTTGCACTAGCGGGATCACGATTCTTATCTTGCGACTTTTAGAGGAGTGTCCCAAATTGTCCTAGTCAGTTCTGGCGGTACTTCGCAAGCGTTCTATTAAATTGGATTCGAGTATCAACTTAGTTGATTCATAGGGTTGCAAATTCGGGATGTCCCGACAGTCTTGCCCAGCATTTTTCCTCCGTATAAATACCCCCACATTGCGATTCCGTATGCCTCCCACCTCGTGCACCACCTAATTCCGTTCTCTTTGACGAGAATTTGATAACTGCAAGTCCTAAGCGTCTGCAACCATCTTTGTCTCCTGGACCTGATGGTATTCAAGCCGCCATAATAAAAGCCTTCAGTAGTATCTTTGTACCAGCATTGCTTCTATATTTAATAACTGTTTTAAAAAATGCTATATTTTCTCTTATGTGGAAAATAGCACGCGGGTTTTCTGTCTACAAGTCAGGAAACAAATCTGATGTTTTCAATTATCGTCCGATTTCTCTTCCACGTGCAACCTCTAAGCTTTTCGAATTAGCTTTGCACAATGTACTTTCCTTCCATCTCAAACATATAATGCCGAATCAACATGGCTTCATGTCGGGTCGCTCTACTTCTACCAACCTAGTCACGTTTATGACATATGCCTCTGCAGCAGTCCTTCAGAGAGGTCAGGTTGACACTGTGTACTGTGATTTGAGCAAAGCTTTCGACTTTGTTACTCACTCATTACTTCTTGAAAAGCTTCTACTTTCTGGCGTCGAAGTATCAATCGTAACCCTTCTACGTAGCTATCTCCTTGATTGCTCCTTTTTGTCAGTGTCAATGGACAATACCTGCTTCATTTACCGTGCAACTAGTGGAGTTCCTCAAGGTTCCGTATTAGGCACGTTTCTATTCTCCGCTTTTATTAATGATGTTTCCTCTGTGATAAAAAACTCCTCGTTTCTTCTTTATGCTGATGATGTCAAAATATTCAAGGTCTTACATTTTTTTTTTTAAGATTGCTTGTCTTTACAATCGGACATACCTGATTTCCCTAATTGGTGAGCGAATAAAGTACTTACCCTCAATTGCCAAACTAGGGTTGTCTCATTTACTAGTAAAACACACAGCTTTCTCTACCATTATTCATTGCAATCTGTGCTGTTGGACAGGGTTGATGAAATTAATGACCTTGGTGTATTTTTTGACCGCACCCTAAGCTTCTGATCTCATACTAAACTTATTGCTCTGCGGGCTATGAGGACACTCGGATTCGTCTGCAGACTTTCGAGAGAGTTCCGTACTCCACTTCCGGTCTTAAAGCTGTACCTTTCCATATGCTTGCCGCTTTTGGAGTATGCGTCGGTTGTTTGGAATGGCACTTGCAAATCGAACTGTGACAAGGTTGACAGAGCACAGCAAAAAAATTTACAGATATTTCAATATTGCTTTCCTTACGCAACTTCCACCTCTCGCTCCACCAGGAGTACCCCACTGAATCTTTCTTCTCTTACGTGCCGGCATGTCAGAGTAGATATAATTTTTCTGTATTGTCTCAATTTGTCTCATGGCCACATTATGTGCCCTCAGCTGATAGAGTACATCCTACTGCACGGTCCACGAAAGGTTACGAGGGCATTAAACCGTTTCGAGGTTTTCCGTTTTCGCATTCCCATTTCCCTATAGACAGACGACAGATGTCTGCTGCCTTTCCTCGCGTGTGGAAAATGGCACGCGTGTTTCCTGTCTTCAAGTCTGGAAACAAATCTGATGTTTCCAATTATCGTCCGATTTCTATTCTATGTACAACCTCTAAGCTTTTCGAATTAGCTTTGCACAACGTACTTTCCTTCCATCTCAAACATATCATAGTACCGAATCAGCATGGCTTCATGTCGGGTTGCTCTACTTCTACCAACCTAGTCACGTTTATGACGTATGCCTCTGCAGCAGTCCTTCAGAGGGGTCAGGTTGACACTGTGTACAGTGATATGAGCAAAGCTTTCCACGTTGTTACTCACTCACTACTTCTTGAAAAACTTCTACTCTCTGGCGTTGAAGTCTCACTCGTAGCCCTCCTACGTAAGTATCTCCTTGATCGCTTCTGCTTTGTCAGTGTCAATGGACAGACTTCTTTCGTTTACCCTGCAACGAGTGGAGTTCCTCAAGGTTCAGTACTGGGCCCGCTTCTCTTCTCCGTTTTTATTAATGATGTTTCCTCGGCGATAAAGAACTCCTCGTTTCTTCTTTATGCTGATGATATAAAAATATTCAAGGTAATACATTCTTTTCAAGATTGCTTGTTGTTGCAATCGGACATATCTGCTTTTTCTGATTGGTGTGTGAAGAATCTACTTACCCTCAATTCTTCCAAAACTAGGGTTGCGTCCTTTACTCGTAAAACACATAGCTTCCTCTACCATTATTCTGTGAATTCTGAGCTGTTGGACAGGGTTGATGAAATTAATGACCTTGGTGTACTTTTTGACCGCACCCTCAGCTTCTCCTCTCACACTAAACGCATTGCTCAGCGGGCTATGCGCACACTCGGATTCGTTTGCAGACTTTCGAGAGAGTTCCATACTCCACTTCCGTTCCTAAAACTGTACCTGTCCATATGCTTGCCGGTCTTGGAGTATGCGTCGGTTGTTTGGAATGGCACTTGAAAATCGAGCTTGGACAAGGTTGACAGAGTACAAAAAAATTTTTACGGATATTTCATTGTCGCTTTCCAGGAGCGCCCAACTGAATCTTCCTTCTCTTCACTGCCGTCGTATCAGACTTGATATATTTCTGTACAAACTCCTTCATGGCCACATTATGTGCCCTCAGCTCTTAGACTACGTCCTACTGCGCGTTCCGCGAAAGAGCATGAGGGAATTCAGACCATTTCAGGTTTCTCCTCTTCATTCCCACTCCCCTCTGGACAGGATGCAGTGGTTATTTAACTCTTTTTGTCCTCACCTTGACATCTTCCAAAACTCGCTCTGTTCATTTACATAGGATGTTCGTAGCGTTGTATTTTAAATAGTACTTTATCTCATATAACTCCCACTTTCTAGCCTTAATATTGTATTTACTTCACTTTTTGCTTTTTCTCATCTTGAACTACTTTTTTATCCGTCTCTTACATATATTTCAACTTTAAAGTTTATATTCGAATCTTAGTGTCCCTTGTTTAATTTTACTTCTTAATTGTATTATTCTGTATTTCTAGACTGCATTTTAAGTACCATGCACTTGTTGCGCCTGGAATAGTTGTTTATTTTATGTATATTTCTATATTACTATAATCATTGTCAGTTATTTGTTGTTGTTTTTTTCTCTTCTATCTACCGTTCTTTCTTTTCTTTCCTGGTGTGCTCAAACATTCTCTCACTTTGTATATAAGTGATGCTACTCATTGATTGCTTACTTTCCGTGATACTTTTTGTCTCAGTTTCATTTCATGTATTATTTATTTATTTTTTTGTGTTCTCTCTGTGTGTGTAAACATGCTTGTGCTTTTTCATTTTTGTTTCTTTTTTTTGTTATTTGTGCTGCAGCACAAAGACCAAACGGTTGTTCCTGCGCACATTAAATAAAGATTGATTATTATTATTATTATTATTATTATTATTATTATTATTATTATTATTATTATTATTACTTTTATTATTATTATTATTATTATTATCACTAATTATCATTATTATTTTTACACAGCCTACTAATGCTTTCGTAAATGTTTGACAGGAAGGAAAGTTGCGGTATACGCCACACTTTGTGGACATCTGCACCGCGCCTAAGAAAAAAGTCATACTTCTACACGGAGCTCACCCTCGTTGCCTCACGTTCTGCGCCCACTTCTTGCGGCCCTATTTCAGCCTCGCCATCATAGCCTATTACGATTTTCTCCTTATAACATATAGTTCTAAGGAAAGAGATTCTACGGGTCACCTAAAAATAAGCGCGACGTTAGCTCTGACCACGTACCAGGGTGGATAGACAGTATTTCTTCCCCTCGCTTGCTGTCCCGAAACTTCATATCTGTTATTAAAAAGATGACGATGGCGCATGTTTCAGACACTCGCAATACCTCACCGCCATCAAGGGATTGCGACTGCAACGACACGCACTGCGCAGTCAGCCGACTTTGCTCTCGGTTACCCATGCCTTCTCCCTTCTGGCAAATACGACACATTGATATTTCGCTTTGCAAAGACTACACTTGGTTCGAGCTTGCAGGATTTCTAGCGCATCGAAATATTTAACGTGCTCTGTTTTAACGGCACGTACCTGGATTCATATTCCCTCAAATAACTTAACCTAATGAAGATATATAATGTATATATAGCAGGTATATATAGCAGGTATATATATAAAGTAGCAGGTGGAAAAGTAGCAGGTAGAAAGTAGCAGGGAAAGTAGCACGAAAGTAGCAGGTGGTGGGACAGCGGCCGTTGTAGCTCAGTTCAGTTGAAAGAGCACCGGACGCGGTATTCGGAGGCCGTGGGTTCGGTTCCCACTATCGGCATGTAGTTTTTCCTTCTACTTTGTGTTTAATTATCTTTCCCCTAAACAGATTACATTACTAATTTGTGATTACCGAAATAAAAAAGAAAAAAGCGCAATGTCCAATGCTTTCCTTGGCCTCTCCGACTGTTGGCTTCTCTATTTTCACACACACGCACACACACACACACGCACACGCACACACACACAC
>JAJIZL010040715.1:0-24362 GCA_023969395.1 Amblyomma maculatum
CACACACACACACACACACACACACACACACACACACACCAGACCCTCTGAGCAACATATCATTTATTACAATTCCCAATCCCTGCACTTAGCTCGACATTATATACTACACTAATGGCCACAAAAGAAAAAAACTGTTAGCACTCCTCAGACGGTCGATGAAAGGGCAAAAAATAAAAAAGGGACATGTATGAACAGGCAGTACTGCAAAGCAAGAAGCATTTGCATCATCCCTTCACTAGTGGATATTCATCCATCTTTGCTAGCTCATTTTGTCCACTATAAGATAGTACTAACAGGCTTGGACATCCATTCACTGTGGGTTTATTCATTGACCTCAGAAAAGCATTTGACTGTGTAAACCATAATATATTACTCCCAAAGTTGCAAGATTATGGCATACGTGGTGTTGCTCTTGATCTTATCGCAAGTTACCTCTCAGACAGAAAACAGTGTGTAAAAGTTAATGACCTGACTTCTTCGATTACAACAGTAAGACATGGTGTACCTCAGGGATCGATCCTGGGACCTTTGTTGTTCATTTTGTATATTAATGATATGTGCAATTTGCCTCTTTCACCGAAACTGGTCATGTACGCTGATGACACAAATATTTTTTTCTCCGCACAAACCGTAACCCAATTGAACACTGTCATAAATAGTTATTTGATCAAACTTGAAGAGTGGTTGCATAAAAACAGATTAACCTTGAATGTTAAAAAGACTAAATATATTATTTTCAAGCCTTATAACAAAGCCTGCGACACTGAGCTAGTCCTAAACTTTCAAGGTACAGCGTTGCAGCGTGCAACTTCAGAAAAATTTTTAGGCGTCTGGTTTGAAGAAACCATGTCATGGAACACACATGTTAGCAAGCTGGCGATAGAATTAAGCAAAACAGTTGGCTGTCTCTATAAGCTGAGAGAATTACTTCCAGTGAGGCTCAAAAAAGCAATATATTTTGCTAATTTCTACTCTCGTCTTTCATATTGCATTTTAGTTTGGGGAGTTACAACCATCCATAATTATAATAAACTCGAGCGGCTATAAAAAAAGGTGCTACGAATTCTTGAAAACTTTTATGGAAACCCTAGCCAGCTATCTACTGATCCCTTGTTTACTAAACATAGTATGCTTAAAGCAACTAAATTATATGATTACAAACTGTCTCTCTATATGCATAAACGTAACCTTCCCAATGATACGCACCGTCCCTTGCATGCTTACAGCTTACGCAGGGAACTAACGCCAGTGCCACATACACGAACAAATTATGGTCGGGCCACTCTTGACTACCGCATACCATCACTTTATAACGAACTTAAAGCCCACATTGACTTTACTGCCCCGCTTAACACATTTAGACACGAATTAACAAATTTTATGATGAGGCAATGAATAAATACTGCGATGTTCATATTCATTTCTGATATCTGATGTGTGTATAATTCTTTTGATTTTGACCTCATGTACATATCCATTTTTTGACTGTGTTGTGAAATCCTCTGCGAGATGCTGCCTGTAGGCCCCCAGGGCCCAGTCAAACTGTCTGTGACAGCTTTTTTCCTGGGGGCCCCCAACTTGTTGGTTGGAAATAAAGTGGATTTGGATTTGGATTTAAGTGATCACCTACCACGATGCCCTTCCTACTTTGTCACTGGCAGACAGCCTTCTAAGCAAAATATGTGAAGCTACAGTGATAATTTAAGCCCCCAGTTGCTCTCTCATGGTCAACTCAAGCAGTCCTAGCCTTAATAAAAAAAAAAAAAATAAAAAAAAAATAGAGACCTATAATATTTGTTTTTGGTGCTAGCATGATATCACCCCATTCGCTTTTTGCTTCAGGTTACATAAAGCCTATGCTTCAGCACCAGGTACGGCACTTACGGCACCAAATTTGATGTGATCTGGCTCTGGTTACCAACTCCAGAATGCGCGACAACGCATTCTGGAGTTGGTAATCCACACAGTTGCCACTGCTTGTGGCTTTCGCAACAGCTTCTTTGCTTGCACAAAGTGACACTGTGAATTGTCAGCCCTCGCTTTATGTTAGCAGTTTAACGCACTGCCACCAGAGGGCACAACCCAGCTTCAAATTGAGCATATGCCACATACTATTCATTCATCCGCCATTCGTACGTAACACAAACACGACAGGTTGAGAAGCGTGTCGTGCCTTTCGTGCACTTCACCTCGTAGAGCACAGTCATCACACCAACCAACACTGGGTTGTTTGTGGCACCCACCTCGTTTGCGGTGTTGTGGGTCCCCACGATGCGCACAAATACCACCGGCTGCCGAGGGAAGCGTAGAAGTTGCCACGACCTGTGCGAACATAGAAGCACGGATGCCATAAATGGACTGCAGCAAAACAATGTGCTGTTGCTAAACTTCTGCCTCCAAAGAGCAAAAACAAGATAAAAAAAAATTTTTGAAGAACGTTGCAGCATAGGTACATGGAACACTCACACACAGCACATGTTGGGCGACTGTGCAGAATCCATTACATTTTCTCATTCAAATTGAGGTTCATAATGTATAATGCGCTGCTTTATGCCAAACTATGCTACTGCTGGCTCTAATGGGGGAAAACGTCAGAAACAAAAATAAATTGAAGCTTTTAAAAAAAAAGAAAAGAAGCCTTTCAGCATGTTGCTAATATTCCTAATGGCAACCAATTCACTATACAGTCAAATCTCGTTAGTATGAACACCACATTAACACATTTTTCAAATTAACAAATTTTTTGGGAATCCCCACCGGATTTCTTACGATTTCAGTGTAAAACTATTACGAATCTCAATATAGCGTATATGTCAGAATAACGTACGTATTTTATTTTTTCTTCTATAATGTAGGAATATCAGTATTACGAATTCAGCTAAAATTAACAGCGCCGCAACTCTCGCGTGAAACAGAAACCACCATTTCTATGTGTATGGTTTGTGGGCTGTAGGTATCATCAGCAGCATATCTAATACCAGCTCCTAGTACCACCACAAAGCTGTGGTTTCATATGCAACAGCCAGCAAGTCTAACCGCCTGCCTTTTTTTCTTCGTGTGTTGCGTGTCGTTCGCCGGTCGTTCGTTCGTGCCATTCGCATGTGCAGGAAAGTTTTTTTTTTGTCGTGGATTATTTTATTGCGAAGTTTGTGCGCGATCTGACGATAATTGCACCAAAGAAGGTGCAAGAAAATAGGAAAGCAGCTTTCACTGCAAGAAATCGACGCAGGGAAAAAGCGGGCCCCTGCAGACAGCTAGCGTTGCCCCATAAACCGTCGCGATCATTTTGAAAGACTGAGGCAAGATTTTCAAACTGCAGGGAACACTGAAGATGAGGTCGTGTAGAACTCTGTGCACATAGACTAAGTCCGTACTTTCATCACTCGGTGCAGTCACGCACCCGATGAGGTGCTGCGCAAAGTGGAAGGTGTATACGCTGTAGTGATGTAATGTAGTGAGTGGTCGTGTTTGCTGCACGCGGCAGAAGAAAATAACTGATTTCTTTAACTAAATCAGCTTTGAAGTTAGTGCAACATTCTCATTTGAGGTTTTGCTTGTCTCCACACGTGCCTACTGCCATGGTATGTCATTTTCATACCTAGGTTTGATCACTGGCTTATAACCGCTGGTTTTTTTATTGCAATGATATTTCAAGATAACAAACGATTTTCTGCGGTCCCGCGTGATTTGCTATATCGTGATTTGATTGTACATGCTATGCATGCAAAATTAAAGCATTTCCAATGTTATGCAATTTCTACCTTTACATGAGATTTGAACAGAGCGTAAAAACCACAATAGTGCATTTTTGTTTCTATGAGAATTGAAAAAGCTCCCAGGTAGGAGGTATGTGCACATTAAGGGATGAAGATACATGGCATGTGCCATTCTCCAGAATAAAACATGGGCTTGATAGCGCCAAAAATAGCCCCCAGAGATTATGAAAACTAAAACATATGAAAATTGACCTGCAAACAGCATGTAAGGCTAATATGAAACTTCACCTCATCAACCAGTTTCATAGCTCTGAACACTGTCAGCCACCCGCATGAGCAAGACCTGCGTAATCCCCCACCAAACAGTACATATTGTGTTGTGCATATGACACAACAGTCAATATTCTTTTTTTGTTTTTTCATCTTTCTCCTGGAGTTATCATTGCCATCATAATTTAAGAGCAGTTTTCAGGTCATCTGCACCTTTCTGTGGCTTCTATTTTTCACGCATATTCTACATGAAGGCAATTCCTATGTATGTCTGTCTCCTCTTCTATTGTTGCTTGCCCTGTGGAGGATGCTATGGCGTGCAGTCAAGTCGCTTGGTTTTGAAGTGACCTTTACCCGTAGTCGGTTCCAACATTCGTGAAAATGAAGGAATGATTATCACTCAGGTCTCTAATAATGATGTGAGTGTTTCTGATGCAAGAAAATGGCTTGTGCTGCAAATGGTTCTCATTTACTACATTGCTATTGAAGAGCTGTTGCAAGCCATGTAATGGAGGTGAGGAACCCAGTCAAAGTTGCTGAATGTAGCTTTTTGCTTTTTGTCCCCATTCACTGTATTTTTCTGTGTAAAAATGCTAAAAAATGGTTAAATTGAACTAAAATAAATTGAAACGTTCAGACAGATATATCAGGCCTACTTCTAGGGTCCCAAACCCCATCTCTCCATTTTCTTCTTCTGCTTACTATTTATTTATTTATTTAATTATTTATTTATTGATTGATTGATTGATTGTACCTCAAAGGCCCCTGTTATGGGGCATTACATAAGGGATGGGCATGACAGTTAAAAAATTATGGTTTCAATCTTTTTCTTCAAATGGATGGGAGGGTAGACGGTCTTGCGGTGGTCAATTCGACTGGAGAGACGATGAGCTGGTGATATGACTGATGCTCCTAGAGATGAATGATAAAACTTGTGAAATAGGCACAATGTAAACATTTTTCGCCGTGATTCAAGATTGGGTAGTGAGGCTCGTGCTTTTAAAGCAGACACACTAGTATGGTATGAGTAATCTTAATATACGAAGCGGATAGCGAGATTTTGAATTTTTTCTAATGATAACGATAAGTTAGCTTGATGAGGGTCCCATACTGATGAAGCGAATTCTAATTTAGGCCGGACGAAAGTTAGGTATGCTAACAATTTAATAGAAGGGGTAGCAAAACGAAGATTACGACGCAAAAAACCAAGAGTGTTATTAGCGATATTACTTATATGTAAGGACCAATTTAGGCTATGTGTTAGGGTAATGCCTAAATACTTACAGGTGGAAACGGGAGACACTTCAGAATGGAAAAGAACATATTTGTGAGACATCTTCGAGCCGAGACACAGAGCTTTTGGCTGGCTCGTAGTGGCTTGGCGCCAGTCCCCTTGGTCGCTAAAGCAAGCCAAGCCTACAACTACAATGGGCTTTAGTAACACGATGGCTCAGAGTGGGCTTCCATGACAACTCGTGTGCCGTAAAATGAGTGCACGCTCACAGCGATGAGTGAGCGAGCAGACCAAAGAGGAACTCACCTGCATAGCTCGTTGCGCTTGTCGGCAACCATGTTCCAGTTTTGCTGGTCGACGGACACCTCGACATAGTAGCTGTATTGGCGCGAGTCACAGTCCCACAACAGGAGCCTGCAGCAAGGCACGAGGCAGGCCAACAACAGTCAACTGCTGTACCACACGTGTGGATGCTCCACGCCTCAATCAGCAAGAAACAAGGTTTTAAATGTTTGGTTTGGTTTGTCAGATTCAATGTCCCAAAGTGGCTTAAGCTAAGAGAATCACCGTAGTGGAGGGCTCTGGAAATTTCGGCCACCTGGGGTTCTTTAACGTCCAACAACATTGCACAGCACACGGGCACCTTGCTTTTCAACTCAATTGAAATGCGACCGGTCTGGATTCGATCCCGCATCTTTGAGCACAGCAGTCAAATCAAGCGCCCTAACCAGTCCACCACCATGGCAGGGCAGGTTTTGAAGGGGTCTTGATTTCAGCACAAACAACAATCAAAGGACCCCATCAAGTTTTGGAGGCAAACAAAAAGGCTGGAAAGGAAAACAATAGACGTAATATTAGAAGACAGAAAGACAGCAGGCCGGTTCAGGTAACAAATGCAAGTTAGTTAACAACGTCCTGGTTGAAAGGAGTAGGGCTTGCAATGCGATAACAAGGTAGTCAATGGTTGCTGCGGATAACAAAGTGGATTAAAAGAGAAGGTAAATGTAGCAGGAGGTGGCAGATCGAGTGAGCAGATGAGACTAGGAAGTTCAAGGGGAAGAGGTTTTTGTCTTGAAGCGGCTAAACTAATGATGCCATTGATTACATTTTCACTATTGGCGGCTCCGTAGATAAGCTGATATATTCTGGGGAAAAAAAAAACGAAAAAACAACCTGAACATTAGGCTTATGTGTACTGCACTCTTTAAGGTTCAAAGCGAGTTTGAAGGAATTATCAGAGCGATAGTATCAGTAGTTTCATGAAGAAAACAAATGTTGCTGCCAATAAATGCCTTGAGTGGTGTAGTGAAATATATATATATATATATATATATATTAAAAAATGGTGGGGGTAAAGCATGGCTCGAACCTAGTTACACCGTCAAAGCTGGTTAATTTGAACCTCGATCATTTGAATCCTCAAATAGATCGAACTAGGCTGTTTGGTCAGGCCAAGCTCCATAAAGGACTTAGCATAAAAAGCTTATTAATTCAAACGAGAGTCAGTTACATTACGTATAATTCGAACTACACTACCGTGGAAGAGTGGGTAAAGCTTAAATGGTGCCATGAGCGGCGCAGCAGCCTACGGCTGCTTGCTGTCTGTTGTGCGTGACCTCAGAGACTTGCAACTAAATGCTCCTTAATTTTGACTCCCATTAATTCAGAAACACAGATAAGTATTTCTGTCCGTGCAGTCCCTGCTGACGCCCATTTAAGGCTATGGCACTGCATGGGCACTAAAGTTCTCACACTGGTTAGGATGCATCCGGGTTTGATTGCATGGCACTGCAAGAGATTTACTCACATTATGAACCCAAGTTTTTTCTTTCTTTTTAAAAATTGACAACAGTTTACGAGAACGGTTCATTTTTTTTTTTTCAAGAGCCATCCACCCTTCCACCCATTCAATAATCATCAAAAGAGGTACGCTGTCAGCCGCGATCACGATGGTGCCGTTTAACATTGTTCACTTCAAAAGGCGTTTGCTGCTTATTCCATGGTTTTGTGGTCGTGAATGGCGCCTGCCCCCAATAGCGGTGTGATAAAGTGAAAGCACTAAAAACCAGAAAACCAGGCTTGCTCAACTGGACAAGCTCAGGCCTTCCTGTCACGGCTGCTGGCACTCTGCCAAGTTAAACCTCCCCCCACCTCTAAAGCCAAATCAAAAGATACAAATTGCAATGTTATTGCTGCACAGCATCTTGTCGCATTGCCAAGAATTGCGCGTGAACTGTGACAGCACGAAACAGTGGCGCAGACGCGCTAACAATTAACGCTTATTTATTATTATTTTTTTTTTTTTTCAAATTCTCAGTGGCAAAAGTCAGAGACGGGTTTATTATGCGAGTGGGTTCATTGTGCAAGCAAATAAGGGTAAATTTGCCGCAATGCAAATGGTTCTTGTCAGTACAGTCGAACCCGGATATATCAAATTTTGGTTATATTGAACTCATATATATCCCCTTGAAAATCCCATGTAAAAGTACAGGAAAGCCGTGTCATATATCGAACTCAATTTCACCGGTCATGCGATATATCGAACTCCGCACCACGCACTGGAAAGTGTGCCTTTCCCAAAGATGATCCCATCACCCTCTGCCGTTTGCTGCGTGACGTTTTCAGCCGCGCGCAGAAGTAATGAGAGGGCACAGTTCGGCTAGGGCAGTGCCGCGCCCATTCCCTAAAGGTGTGCGCATTTGCGGTTATTGTTTCCCGCGCGCCAGCACGTGACGTTTGCAAGCCATGTGCCTGCATGAACCAGAGAGCACCGGTGGGAACGATGGGGAAAAACACGACAGAGCGAAGCGCAAGGGTGTGCCCATTCTTTTGCCGAGCTATCTCTCTCCTTCCTCTTTCCAGGCCTTCGTTCGCAGTAGCACGCGCTACGCTTGCAATAAGCCAGCTCAGCCTGTTTTCAGACAGGACGCTTTCTACAGCGTGTGTTGCGAACCCTCTGCGCGCAGCGGCTGACGTGGCTATGGCGCCTGCGGAAGTTAAGCGGCAGATCATTTTTTTTTTCCGGGAGTCGTCTATTTTTATCGTTGTGCTGTACGCGCGGCGCAGCGTAAGATATAGCGTTACAAAGTGGCTTTTTTCTTTCTTTTTTTTTTTGCGGGAGTCGTTTATTCTTGCATGTATGAATTAACGAAAGCATGTGGTCAGCTGCGATCATGACACCGGCTTTTAGCATTTTTCGCTTCAAACAGCATTTGCAGCTACTGTATCACGCTTTCCGATATTTTGTGGCAGTGGACTACACCCGCCCCAAGCGCAGCGTGATAAATCGAACCAGGCTTGTGCAATCAAGCCATCACGGGCAGTCTGCCAAGTTCGCACCCCAGTGCGGCAGGAGCTATAAAAAGATAAACACAGGACTTATCGCTGCGCAGCATCTTGGCACGCTGCCAAGAAATGAGCTGTGGATGAGAAGACCGAAACAGAGTGCCACATGCAAGCGATAACGCTGGCGATTTCTGCTGCGGCGACACAGAACCTTGTTTCCAGCTGCCGTCGTGGGTGGCTCGAACGGCAAAGGGACACAGTTCCAAAGTTGGAAATGTTTGCTCTGTTGCTGCCGCTCGTCGCTGAGATTGCTTAATCGCTTGCATGTCAGCGACGCCTTAACGCTTTTTTTTTTTTCCAAATTCTCGAGTGCAAAAGTGAAGGGTGGGTTTATTATGAGAGTGAGTTGATTAAGCGACAAATGCGGTATCGTTTTTTCGCATCGTAAGTGCTGTCCCAAGCCGATTTTTGTATATCGAATTATCGATATATCGAACTATTTCGCGATCCCCTTCGAGTTCGATATATCCGAGTTCAACTGTATTTCAAGGCCATTCGATAATTCAGATGTCAGATTATTCGAACTTTTTTCCCGGTCCCATGAAGTTTAAATTAACGAGCTATTACTGTATGAACAGAAGCTCTGTTAAGTATGGCTTTGCGTGGGCTAGCAAGGCTGTAGACAATCTGACAGTTTGAATGGAGACGCTCAAGCCTTTTTTTATTGCGGTAGCAATACTGCGCCAGGTTTCGACCCGTCACATTGCCCCGAGAAGGGCCAAGTTTCATCTTGAACAGCCGCGAAGAAAAAAAAAGATGATGAAGAACGCTCGGTTACCGGCAGCTAACGCTTTTGCTCAACATTCGGTTCAGCAGCATTGAACCCTTCTCATTTATATGTGGGCTGGTAGCTTACGCTCTCGAGTCATACTCTTAAAGGAATAATGTAGCACCTTACACTAATAGGGTGCGATAGGGGAATAATGTAGCAGGCGAAAGAAGCTTCCGCCATTGCTTTCGCAACTCAACTAGGGTTAACCAGAGTTAAACCCCAACTAATTTTTTTTTTTAAGAGTAGACTCGACACCTCCTTTAAAAAATCGTGGAATAAAATTGCGATGTTAAAGGTCTTTAAGTTCATTTTTGGGGAAAGGAAGGCGCAGTATCTGCCAGTTTCGGCGGGCCCTTGAACCATGCTGTATGATAAGAGAAGGGGTTTGAGACCAAATCCAAACAACACACAATGAGAGCAACAATAGAGCAGCATCATTATCAACTTGGCCACACCAGCTGCAAAGAAAAAAGTTTCTCTGTATCCTTCCAATTAACCTAATCCTGTGCCAGCTGCAGCCACAACGTAGTAAAAGAATGAAGTACTAACTGCTGAGTAAAGCCACAACTCAATCCTACACAAGCTGTCGCCACAACATAGCAAAATAGTAGCAACATAGTGAAGTGCTAACTGCTGAGCAAAGACATAACCCAGAACTGTTCCAGCTATAGCCACAACGCAACATGGCAGCAACAGCAAAGTGCTGTCGAATGAAGACATAACCCCAGAGCTATGCAAGCTGCAGCCACAATGTAGTAACACAGTGAAGTGCTGTTGAGTGAAGCCATAACCCAGAAATGTACCAGATGCAGCCTTAGCATAGTAACATAGTGAGGTTCTAACTCCCAAGCAAAGCACTAACCCAGAACTCTGCCAGCTACAGGCACAATATAGCAACGTAGCAAAGTGCTAATAGCCAAGAAAAGCCATAATCCAGAATTGTGCCAGCTGCAGTCACAACATAGCAGCAACCTAGTGAAGTGCTGTCGAGTGAAGCCATAACCCAGAACTGTGCCAGCTGCAGCCAAAACATAGCAGCACAGCAGAGTTCTGCTTACTGAGGCCACTCAGTGAGAGGAGACTGACCTCATGGAGTCAACGCGGTAGGGCTGTGCCAGCTGCACCACGATGGCCCCATTGCCCAGCTGGTGACAGGTGTAGCCGGAGTCCCAATCATACTTGGCCGTGTCCCCATTGATGAGTGCATTGCGGCTGCGGCTCACCCCCTCCACCACGTAGGCCGACCGAGCCACAGTGGCCACATTCTCCCGGGGCACCACCAAGCCCTCCTCCAGGTCAGGGAATGGCTCCTCCTCCGCACCCTCCAGGGACAGTACCACGCCGCCCCCAACATGCTTGCACTCGAGGGACACCGCATGGAACACCCGGTTCACAGTGTTGTGCGTGCCCTACAATGGTGGAGGCAATCACCATGTATCACTGGTGGCACAATACACAAGACAGCCTCACAGGAAGCAATCACATCAAGCCATGAATGCCATTTTGGCACTCGGTGTGGTATAGAAACCAATTAGAAATGCACACATCTTCCGCCATTAACCATGCGCACCAAAATGGTGGCCGCTCATGACAACCATGACAGTTGCATCACATGCATGGTAAAGCTTACTGTCCCGTGAACTAGACATGACAGATTGAACTCCTGAGGAAGAGTTTCATATAGTGCTTCATATCTAACATTCAGGAATGAACAGTGGCCTAAACAAGTTTTTGCATTCTTTAGTGCATTTTTGCATTGCTGTATACATTCTGCCTTGGCTAAAATAGAGCAACATCACCAGCATTGTTAGTGCATATCAGTCCCTTTCAGTTATGACGCATGCATCAGACAGTCGTGCACTTCATACAAACAGTTAATAGTCATTGGTTGGTACAGTAAAACCTCGTTAATTTGGATCTCACGGAAGTGAAAAAAATGTCAGAATTATCCGAATGGCGAATTATCGAATGAGCAACAAAAACTGCATGTGATTTTTTTTTTTTTATTATTGCATACCTTTACTTCGTGAAGAAGTCAGAAATGCTCGTTTGCTTTTTCGCGGAGAGCTGAGCAGTGAGGACCAGTTTGTGGACATGGGACAACCCTTCCAGGGCGAGCAAGTTGCCAGAAGCATCATAACAGAAGCCCTCTAAAACTGCTAGAGCATCCACGACGACGCACCGGGGGCTCATCATTGTCAAGCCCTCTTCGCCGGTTGCCTCATCTGCCACAGCGAGGGCATTGCTGATTATCTCATCATCGCTTACGTATTTACACGATTGTAAGTAGAGCCTTTTTTAAAATTCGAAAATCCGAAATTGTGGGGTCGATTTACAACCGAAACCAAAGCATGGCACTGACAACAAGAGCAAGACAATAACCATATCAGGGAGGCTATGGCGAATTTGTCTGCTCTACAGCTTTAAGTGCAACATTCAGTTACTGTGCATGCTCCTCGGGAAGAATTTTTCTTTAAATTTTACTGCGCAGCACAAACTACAGCTGCGGGAGTGTCGATAGTTTACAGAAGAGCCGCTGTTCGAATCGCGGCGACGCTCCCTTTTTGCACGTCAGTCGAGTCGGGTCACGTGACACGGCGGCACTTCCAGGGAGTGCCGATGGTTGATGAAAGAGCCGACACAGATCATTCTTTGAGTTCGGGCTCGTTGCACGCTCACATTTTTAGCTTTACGACCGGCTACATGCTTCGTCACGAGCTCTCCTCCAGTCCAAAAAGCACTCGGCGCTTGTTTCGTGCAGAGTTCAAGGAGGCAGCTATCATTTATGCCGAAGAAACAACCGCGCTGTGGGCCGCAAGTTTGAAGCTTCTAAATGGGTTGCGGGAGTGGCGGTGATAGCGGGGGTAGCGAGACAAAATTTTGAATTTTGATGCAAAGCAAAGAGGCTTCCAAGGGATACAGATGGTAAGCTATCCAGAGCTTGGAAGCCAAGCTTGCCGCGTATATCGCCAAAATACATGATTTGAAGTGGAGACAAGTTGTACAGCCAGGCAATAAATTTTCATAGTTGAGAGCATCTACCGCGGCATGTTTTCTTTTTTTTTTTTTTTTTCGGGACATGCGATTTAGGGGGTCGACTTACAATCGTGTAAACACGGTAACTGGCCAGTGACAACAACGCTGTCATCGATGGAAGTGTATTCTGCGAGATTCACCTCAGTGGGCAGCAGGCTGACGAATGACTAATCGCCGTCATCTTACTCTGCTGCTGGCACTGCAGGCTCCAATTAAGCTTGTGACAGACTGCACAAATCCACAGTGCCTGGCGTGTGTGCCCTCACGCGGGTCGGAATATGAATGGCCCTCAGAAGCGTGGTGACGCATGCCTGCTTCCAATCCGTGCAAAAAAGCATTCGCTCCAGCACTTGTCTACGATACTTTTTTCACATATTGGATAACTCCTTGATCCATAGGGTGAAGCGCGACGGTAGCGTTAGGAGAAACAAGAGCCGGACCGTCAACAAAGCAGTGGAGTTGCGGACGGACAGATAATGGCTGTAGCGATGCGCGCCTGAAACCCACTATTTTGTATGTGTGTGTGTGTGTGTGTGTAGAGCCGCCTTCCGTACGTTTTTGAAATAGTGGTTTCCGGCGTTTCCAGTCCTTGGGGAATGATGGCCGTAGCGATTCGTGCTCCGAAAACTAATTTCCGCGGCAGCCTCGGACTGCCTCCAGTCCGAATTAACCGGTACGCACGTAATTTAGCGCTGAATTAACGAGAGTTTGCTGCCATAGACCTACGCACATTTTTGAAGGGAGGGAGTGAGCAGGCCGAATTATCAGAATTAACGGGGGCCGAATTAACGAGGTTTTACTGTACATAGAATCCTGTATAATAATTATACTGGATTTTTCAGTATGAATATACACCTGTGCGTTATTCTAGTTTAATTTATTTGCAAATATCATGTGAATTCTGAAATAAACAATACGAATAGTGTGCTATTTTTTTACTTTTCCTTTTTTTTTCTTCACTTTTCAAAAATTGAACATTTGCAGGCACATTTCTTCCCTATATTTGTATTCGAAATTTTCAATATTTATATGCCCCTAGCGTAATGGCATTCATAGAGCATCTACACGACGTTGCCACAGAGAGAAGAAAAAAATTTACGGAAACACTTAAGCCTGCTTACGTTTCGGAGAGTGAAAGCATTAGTTTTTTTGTGGCCACATTTTTTTCATTACATCTCTTTAAGTCTGTTCACACTTGCGAGTCGCGAAAGGCACGCGACCAGAGAGCTGTGCAGCGCGACCGATGTTCACACTTGGTAATGCGACCTGCGGGTTGCTTTGCACATCGTGCCTATCTTGACTGCTCACCACACAGAGTAAAGCTAACTTACACTCAGGTCAGCTGAGCCGCTGATTGGTTTAACGGCTTGCGACCAGCAGTCGCGCGGCTGAAAATCGAACAGTGCCCGAAAGGTCCGCGACTGTCGCTTTTCGACCGATGCGACCATTTCAGACAGTTGCTTTTCGACCAAAACGGTCGCACGACCTTTGCGAGTCGCAAGTGTGAACGGGCCTTTTCTGTCACATTGTGTCCATGGTTTGTTGTGCATGAGGACTGGCACATGCTTGCAACTTCAAGCTGCAGAGCAATGATTGGAGAAGAATTAGAGTGTGGCAGCTGTTTACTCTCAAGCGATATCGTCGCAGCCTCTCGTCTCCGCCATGAGTCAGTGGGACTGCCTATGAGCTGAGTTAGTGCTGAGATGCCACCCTATACACAAGCGCCATCTGTTGGCACAATGCCCAAGCCTAGTTTGCCTAGTGGGCATAGTAATGCTCTCGCATTACAACAAAGGTCTGAGTTTTGGTAGCTTGTGTAGCGGGTGCACATATTGCGGCGATATTCTAAAATTTCCTCAAAAATTGGTTTTTGCGATCTTATATTTGATCCACAGTCAAAATTTCAAACAATCACACAGAGCTACCTCTGATGCACTGCTTCAAGGCTCGAGACCTACACCGCTACCTACACATCTCTGCTGATCATCATATACAGTCAAACCTCGATATAACAAACATGCATATAACGAATTATTGAATATATCGAACTCTTCCTAAATATTTTTGTCAAGCACATGTATTTTTAACTTCTCATAGCGAACGCGGTTCGGCATAAAATAGATATTACAAACTTCGCGACGCAGGAGGCAGGCTTCGTTGCAGTACACGTGTGTTGTGCGGCGCAGCAAACGTTCAGGACTACCTCGCAGGCGCTGACAGCGCCACAGATGCCACGACGGCATCGGGAGTTGACAGCCAAAGCAGTCTATGGCTTCCCAGATCGCCGCGCACTGTACGTGCGGAGGTGATCTCGGAGGCCATGAGAAATCGTTCGCATCTCACAATCACTGACAGCGCCACTTCAGCAGTGGCGGCAGCGGCGCGATCGAATGTTGCTTTTGCCTTTTTTGTTTTTGCATCTTTTGCGTTTTTTGGTTTTAGTGTTAGCAGCGGCGTGGCGTCGCGGCGTGGCCTTCGTAGCGTTCGGCAGAGGCTGCGTCAGTCGTAGTGTCGAGTGTGATGCGCGGGTGTTCTTAGTGCTGTGATGGCGGTGAATGTGAAAAAAAAGAGCGACACTGACGTTAAAGACCAAGCTCAAGATAAAATCAGGGTCTTCAAGGCAGTTTACAAGAGGAGACTGATTGACACTCTTCTCGTGAAGCAGGACTTGAAGATCGACGTGCTGGGAGCATTAAAGCGGCATGGGACAGCTTGAAAGGCGAAACGATTGCCAACTGTTTTCAGCACGCAGGTTTTGTTCAAGCAGAGGCCCGTGCATCAAGTGACGATAGGGACGATTCCGATGAAGCAGAGCTCCGCAAGCTCGATGAGGCACGATTTTACGCGGTTTGTTGGTGACATGCCCGCAACAATGAGTGTAGAGGACTTTGTAGGCGGAGACGACATCGCGGCGACCACGGCTGTACTGACGGACGCCGAAATCGCTGTGGAAGTTTCTGAACATCCCGCAGACGAAGCTCAGGCTGACACTGCAGACGATGAGAACATTCAGACTTCACAAGAAGCGCTTGCTGTATTGGATTTACTGCGCCACCACTGCAGTGCTATCGAGAGCAGTGGGTTTGCCCTTGTTGAGTGTTTGCAAACTGTGGAACAGGGCGATACGAAACGCGATCAACACAAAAAAGCAGGCCGCGATAACACATTCCTTTGCATGTAAATAAATGGACATGACCCAAGATGGCACTCTCAGAGTTGCTGTGCCTTCTCTGATTGAATTTTGCTGCTCTTGCATGTATTTTCTACGAAATTTTATATTACGAATTATAACTACTATTTTCCGATTTTTTAACTGTTCGTTGTAACGAGGTTTCACTGTACTACTGTGTGCTCGCTCACTTAGTAGAGCATTTTGCTCATATTCAGCAGGTGGTGGCTTCGATTCTCTGAGTACCCACTAGTTTTCCAATGCGTAAAACATTTCCCCCAACCTGGTGTTCACTCTCCTGGCGCGAAGGGCGTTGGACGAATCTGTTTCGAATCGATGCCTAGGCCAGGAAACCAACCACCATTTTTGCTTCCTGTTGTAGATGCCTTTACCCACACCACGCATTTGCCATTGCTGTCAAAATAAATTCGAGACTAAGCAGTGGTGATGGGCGTGTACTGTCCGTCATGAACTCCCTTTGCTGCATCCTGTTGTTTTCCCCACTGCTTCTGAACATCATCTGTAGTTGGGATTTGAAACCACAAAAAGGAAGCTACACAAAGATTATTGCGAATGCCACAGAAAGGCGTGCGTGGCGCTAGAATACGACATGTTCTGGCAACCTTATTCGTGCGCTGCAATCGTAGGGAATCCTCTCGTGGCAGTGTGTGTTTTGTTGTCCTGAAACTTTGGCATGTTTCGGCCTAATGTCTAGTAATGGAATAATAGCTAACAGACAGCCTGAGTAGCACATTCATTATAGGCCAATTGCCTCATCACATGCGTTACTCGAGATGACAAATACATGTACACCAAAGAGGACGCTGCGCTGTGGGAGTAAAGAACTTTGTAACACCAAGGAATTTGTCATGTGCAGCCATAACTGCCTCAGAAGCAGCGGACCACCACTTACCACAATGTGGATGTACTGCACCACGCGGGGCTTGAAGTAGAGCCTCTGCCAGGAGCGGCACAGGTAGCGGGAGTGGTCGACCACGCGCACCCAGTCCTGTTGGTCGACAGACACCTCAATGTAGTAGGAGTAGGCCCGGTTGTCCTTGTCCCACAGCAGCAGCAGGAGGTGGTTGAGGATGCAGGGGGCGCCCAGCCGCACCAGGATCCCCTGTGGCGGCTGTGTCTCGTCGATGGGATGCCGCGTGAAGCCGCGCTCCATGTCGTAGCCCTGTGTGTCGCCGTCCAGCAGGGCCGACCGCATCTCCCCTTGCAGCACCTGTGCCCCGTGCAGCTGCGTCGCCACATTCTCCCCGGGCACTGCACACAAGAACACAGCAATGACCCCCTCTTCATCACAGTACAGTCGTGGTGCTGTACCTCGATGCAATCAGGTTTCGTTTCCTGTCCCCCAATTTGGATGTGCGCCACATCTAACTATGCCTCCCTATCGCGGAGGCGTTTCTTTGGCCATGTGCTGGCCGTTAGGCTGCCCAGATGTTGCAGCACGTAGGTAGTTCGAATTATCTGCAGCGGAACCGACTTGATATACAGACCTCTATAGAGCTTGGCCGAACCAAGTAGTGCAGTTCGGATTATTGAGGTTCAAATTAACGAGCTTGCACTGTACTGATAATGTTGGCATTTACTGAACTCTTGTTCAGCAGAACGCTGAATATATATTGAACAGTGCACTGCGTCCCTACCAGCTGCCCTTCACTTAACGGTGCTCCCATGGCCACCTCATGCTCCTACTGAGAGCACTAGCCACACAAAAAAACCCTGTGAAGAGGTAAATGCAAAGTGTGGCTGTGTATAAGCTTCCATGAGGTGTGCTTATGTTCAACACAACCATCAACAATGTCAGATCTCGCATGACGGCAAAGTAAGCTGGAGAGTGATATGTCACTATAATAAACCCACCCTAGCGTCCCTGCACTGTATGCTGGCATCAAGGTTACAGATAAACTTATCAGCTGTCACATCTCGCATGTCAAACTGCCTTACACTAGCCATTACCCTGATCTACTGGGGATCAACTGTGGCTGTGTGCGACAGGGAAGAAACGTGGAGTACAAAAGGGGAGACTGACGCAGGTACCCCCTGTAGGGGCGGTCAGCATCGCGTGTCTCCGTGCGCAGTTTGATGGCGTCCAGAAGAGTGTTGGGGCACACCAGCCCCGTCGGACGCACCACGTTCAGCAGCTCCTGCACTGTCAGCAGGGGAAGTCGCACCTGCATGACCAGAGACCACCATCAGCAACAGTCTGACTGCAGAACAATTAACCAATTCTAATTAACTTCATCCAGCTAAACATCACCTGCAACCAAAAAGGCCGCCTCCGAAATTGCTCGCGCAGGCTCCTGAAATGGACAGAAGACAAAGCTGCACTCTTTCACAGTTGACAGGTTAATTTCTTTTTAACTGGAAGTTTCTCAGTTGATGTACAGTTAAACCTCTATGTAACGAACCTCCAGGTAGCGAATTCCTTGATATTACGAAGTTTTTCAATTCTCCAACGCCGCCCCCATTGAAGTGTATGTATTTCAAAACTCCATGTAACAAACATGTCGCGGCAGTTCACCATGATATAATGAACTCACGGCGCCGACTGTCTCTTAGCTAGTGCTGAGTTAGGGGAAATCTTTCAGAACCCCGCAAGTTTCAGGGCGACAAAACACGAACTGAAGTGACAGGAACACCTACTACAGCAACAAGTGACCGCAGCTGATACAATGCACAGTGTTTCAGCGCCGACGCTGCATCTCCTTGGCAGACACAACAGTTTCTATTGCTTTCGCTTTCAGAACATGGCACTACAATAGTTCATGCTTAAAAGCTGCAAAAAAAAAAAAAAAAAAAAGACATGGGGCGAGCAGCGCGCGTCCATCGCTGCCACGCGGCTGCTCGCGGGCTCCCCCGCATCAGTAGCGGGGATAGCAGAGTGCGCTGGCGACGCGAGGCAGAGTCGATTTCCTTGGGCAACGGTGGTGGGCGCGCGCGCGCGGCATGGCATGCGGGGCGGTGGCACCAACGCGCGTGCTCTGCCCCAAAGACCGATTCCTCCTCCACCCTCTTTTCTCACTCCCTCATAGACTCGTCGCGTGAGTCACAGAGGCAGAGGTGGAGCTGCCGCCGCAGTTGCGACGCGCTATTAGCGCGATCGCGAAACATCCCCTTATCTGATTTACTGTAAAAACTTTCAAAGTGATTTCCCTTGCATCAATTCTTCATCCAGTTTTCTTTCTACATTGCCCTTTTGGGTCTTCAAGCAAGAACTGCATGGAACGAAAAATCGCGGACATTTTACAATTTTGTTATAACCGGATTAACTGTATTCTGGGCACGTAAATGGTGAAATTGTAATAATTAAAATTTTGGTAATAATAAAGAACGCTGGCGTGAAACTAAAGAAAACACAATAACAACAATAGATTGATGCATTGCTGGACTAGGAGGAAGCCTAAAGTTACGATCAAGATGGCCACTGTACTTACTAATTGTGCATGAATTGGCAGTTGCCAGAAATATTGGCTGTATGTGTGCGAGCATAAGTGCTAACTCAACAAACGGAAAGCCCCTTTGAAAGTTGAAGATTCACCTCCAAAGTGGTTTCTATGCACCCAGTGTTGCTCCCTATAACTGCACTTGACACTTTCTGGAATATGTAAATTCGCTTTCCTAGAGCGCATTCTCAACTTCAGCCAGAAAAACAATTGATTCTATCACTTCCAGCAAGTTTACCACAAAATGGCATTCAACCACTGACCGCAAGGCCGCAACAGTGAACAATGAGGACGTCGTGCACTGGTCTCCAAAAATGTTTAAAGCACCCTTGATAAGAGGTCTATGATATTGAATCAACTGCTGTGCAGTCTCACTTGATGCTGCTATCAAAAATCCAATCCTTGAGAGATGATACCCAGCACAGTGTCATCTCTCACACATCTCAAAACAAAGAGGTGGGAGGGAGAACACCAGAGTCGTTCGTGACACAAGCAGAGATTACTAACTGAAATCTTTATTCATAACTAGAGGAATTTAATATTTCATTCCCATAGAAACAAAATTAGTTCATTTTCCGGGGGACAAAAATTCACTGTTCTGTGAATAGCTATTTCAGCTGTCTGTTAGCCCCAATGTCACATGCCTTTCTTAACTTAAAACAGAAACCGCGCAAAGGACAAAACAGGGAAACAAGTGGACAGGCCGCACCTGTCCTATCCTTGTCAATCCTACCCTGGCGGTAGAGTGTACACCACGAGATATAAAAGCACGCTACAAAGTCCCGGAGACCATTGGGCGCAGCGGCACTACAAGCACGCGGGTTATTAATCCGTTCACGTTCCTTATGCAGCTCGCTCTCGCTCCACTGCAGCTGTTCCCGGTTGGGTATGAGCGGTTGGCCTATTCACCGGCAGCCAAAGTGATGCCTGATTAATCCCTCCAAGTTACATAATCGTTCGGAAAGACATACTAACATGAGGCGGAGGAGTAGCCATCCTAACTAAAAAGGGCGTTAGTTTTGTGAATAGGCCTCCAGTTGAAGATGCCAAGGCATTGTTTTGTTGTAAACTAACTCTCGGGTCACTTACTTTCGTTGCAGGATGTACTTTTCGTAGTTCTGCATCAGCCAACGACGCCTTGAACAAACTCTTTAGATAAATGCAATGCCAAATACATGGGTCCTAACTGATGTTGCTAGGGGACCTAAATCTACCAAAAATTGACTGGCCGGCCATGATATTTCTCTCTACACATAGTTTCCGATATCATGCTCCATTTGTATATGACAGCAACCTCAGTAGGATTGTTTCAGAACCTTACACATGTTCAAAAAAGTTTATCTAACGTACTAGTCTTGATATTTCTTTGCGCAACCACTTTTCTTTAGAGGAAAAAAAAACTGCAATCATGGATGGCATATCAGACCACAAACTAACACTTTGCACCCTGCCAGCTCATGTGAGCGTGATACCTATCCTTTCGAAAACTAGATATCATGATTTCAGTAGCGCCGATGATACAAACGTAGTAAACCATCTTTTACAGGACATAGCAAACGATACAGCTATAGACATTGAAACACTAGGTCATAGATTCAAGAGCATCACATTTTACTGCATTCATTACTATGTACCAATCATGACAGGAAAAAAAAAAAAAGACAACCCTTGGACAACATGCAATATATTTCATGCAAAACTAAGAGTAAAGTGCCTATGGAAAAAAGTAAAACATGAACCAAGTATTAAAATAATTCTATTGTTTTCAAGAAAATGAAAGTGAAAATATCTCCAGCCAAAAATAATTACTTTTCTAGTACTCTTCGTAACCTCTTAAAACACTTTCTCAGAAAGTTCTGGGATTACATAAACCTAAAGTCAGACGAAGGAAGCCAAGCCTCCCAAAAACAAAGCCTTCGATTCACGACCAACCTGTAAGTTGTATTTCCAGTCAGTTTCCACAGTTGATGACGGCAACCACCCGCCCTTAGACCAATATGATGAAAAGTTAGAATACTTCGCCATTACCTAGACTGGAGTCATAACCCTAAACATTAAGAAAGGTCTAGGTTTTGATGGCATACCTAATACAGTAGAACCTCGGTGATACGAATCTCATGAGAAAATGAAAAAATTTGTATCATCCGCACGTTTGTATCATCAAAACGAAAGAAAATAAGTGTGCAGAAGCATGGGAAAGGCAATTGCGCAGATTTTTTTATGTCTGAGAAGGTTTATTATGGTCGCGCGGTCACAGCTCGCCACTCGCAGTGCACAAAGCACGTCAGGCGATCGCGACGTCGGTGACGTGTGGGCCATGCCTCCGCGGACTTCTCGCGGCGCATACAGCACGACAGAAGATGGTGACGTGCCGGCCGCGCGGCGTCGCACACTGCTCGTGGATTGCAATCGCGGAGCCAGCAATGTGTGGTCCGTGCGTGCCCGTCGCGCACGCCGCCGCCAACTGCTTTAGTTGTTACATCTGCGGTTTGTAGGCTACGCGCCACTAAAAGCTTTTCGCGGCGTGAGCTCAACAATCGCGACGTCGGCGACATGCAGACCACGGGTCACCGTAAACTGCCCGTGATGCGTACATACAGAGCGGCTGGCGATCGTGAATCAACAACGTGCGGGCAATGCGTAGTGCTCAAAGTTATGGTCGCAGTTCGGGCGTTTGTATCATCCACAGTGGCGCGGGAGTAAGTTCAGAACATCCAAAATTTTGCACATTGTACACAATGAACTCCAGCCGGACAATTTCGCGAATTCGTATCATCCCGAAATTCGTATCAACCAGATTCGTACCACAGAGATTTTACTGCAGTTTTCTTAGGAGGTATGTAGAATTGGTATCAAGATACTTGTACAATATTTTTACGCAGCTTGTCTCTAATAAAGGGCTTATGAAAAGCTATTCACTAGAATTATAAAATGAGCACTAGTAATTGGTATCCTATCAATACTCTCGTCACCGCAAAAATCTTTAAGCTAGCTTCATTAGCATTGAAAGTATGGTATGGGCGATCGAAAATGATGCTCCTCCTCTCCCCCTCAAATAAACCCACGCCAGTGCGCAAGCAAAAAAAAAAATTGTGATGCCATCCCATTCTGCCCCGTCCAGCTCGCGTCCAATAAACGGGCGCACCTAGCAGTCCTGCTGACATCAGAGCAGAAGTGTGCACACTGCAAAGTGTCTGCCAAATCAGCTGTGTGCTGTTGCCAGGACAGGTTTTAAAAAGCAATTGCAAATTATTTGCAAATTATCAGCTCCACGCAAAGCTTTCAAATTTGACTAATACTCAAAAAGACCACCTCTATGAATTGCTTGCATTAAAATTTTGCCCCAAACTAGCATTCCAGGGGCTCTTTAACACAGTACCCATTAAGTCCGGCGTTCCAAAAGGGTCTCTTCTGGCTTCCTGCATCGATGCAGACCTCAGGCTTTTTGCTGATGGCTGTGTATTATATCAACAAATTCATTCTTTCAAAGACCATTTAACACTAAACAGGTCCTTGCAGATGGTGTCAAAATGATGCACTGACTGGCAAATGCTACAAAAAAAAAATATCAGCTGTATTAAGAATAACAAAACAAAGAGAACGGTCACGTTTCCAGTATAGTATCAATAATACCGAACTCAATGCAGTCTATGAATACGAATATCTTGGTGCGATACCGTTAGAAGACTTTAGGCGGGACTCCCATGTAAATAGCATCACATCTTGGGCCCTAAAATGACTATTATTCTTTAAAAGGTGCCTACAACAAGCACCGTCTGACATAAAATTACTAGTTTACAACACGTTCATCAGATCCTCTCGAGAGTACACTAAGATTAGTTGGTTCCCATTTATTAAAGAACACATTCACAGGAAAAGCAGTGATTCATTTTTAATAATCCTAAATCGACAGATTCCCCTACTGAGCTACTTTAGAACACTGAAATTCTAACTCTCGAAAACAGAGCCAAATTAACACATTCGAAATTCATGTGTAAGCTAATTCATAGGCATATTACCATAGATATATAATATGACAAGGACCACAAGCATAAGAACTCAAACCACTTCGTATTGACTGTTTCAAATTTTCATATTTCCCATGAGCCATAAAGGAATGGTATAGCACAGGTCTATCAATTCTCAGAAGTACATCAATTGATAGCTTTGCTTCATTGCTTGTGAATCCTTTAGAAGACTCATCATTCCAAAAACTAATGTCACTTATTATTTCCTCAGAATTTGTGCTTGCAAATTTTAATTTTCTAATTTCAAAATGTATAAATATTACAAAAATGTATGCGCATTTGTAAACACATCCTCTTTCGCGCTTTGTTAGCCTTTTATGCAAACTCACTGCTCACAAAAAGATGTTGCCCAACTTGGTGCATTACAACGTGTTATATGTACTAGTACCTAGACACTCTTATGTGTCCTTCCTGCAATAAAATCAGATAGGATTACTAGTATTTGTAAATAAATAAAATAAATAATGCAAGCCGATGATTACCAAGAAGGAAGAAGTTGTGCCGAATGAAACTGTTCTAACAAATCGACGGACACAGATGTCTTTTTCAATTACTGTTTTATTTTTTTTTTTTTCATCCATAACATACTCAGAGGCATGTCGCTTGCTTACCTGGGAAGCAACAAACTATTGTGCAGAGTTTCCAGCAGGAAGGTACGTAAAATGGTATGCAACAGAACTCCTTTGACTTCCCTTTCTTTGTTTCCTTACAGTTACATGATGGCATTAAAATGAGTCAAAAACAGAGATGCCATTTCACAAAGCATGAGTAACTGATACACTAGCTATCATTAACTACCGTAGAGCAAATAACGTCAAACAAATTCGTTACAATCGGGCTTGCCATTCGAATTCGCATAACTGAAACCTTCACACGCAAAGTGAACACCCCAATACTATAACCCGTTTCACTTTTCATCTTGGCCCCCCCTTTGTTAGGCCAATCACTTTGAGATAAGGTGCAAAGCATGCATTAGTAAGACACCATACCCCAATGAATGCATTGATTGATTGAATACAACCCAGGCTTAAATTAGAAGACTGCAGTTAAGTCTGTTAGAGCGGAAAAGGCAACAGCTACTTTACAGGACCGTTCTCCCAAATCGCATTGTGCCTGTCATCGCTGTCATTATCATTACACTATCTGCAGTGTCATTGCTACTACTATTATCCTCATGCTAGACAAGAATCATGATCAGTTTCTCATGAGGCCGGTGTGGTGTAGTGGTTTGTGCACTTGGCTGGGGATCAGAGGGATAGTGGTTTGATACCCAGTGGAGGCAGATTTTTTAAGTGTGAGTCCATGCAGACATTTCTTGCGGCTGCTCCCTG